>JAVTVY010045220.1:0-20689 GCA_036873755.1 Hanleya hanleyi | reverse complement strand
GACCCTCTCTAATATGAAGTACCACGCACATTAACGATTGCAAACGCAGACTAAAATTCGAAATAAAAAAAATCTCGGACATGTACATGAACACTAAATTAAAGTAGCATGTTCGAGGAAAGAAAACGTCGATATTCGAAATACTACATCTGATATAATGTTCGTACGGCACCACCAATATTACATTTGATATAATGTACGTACGGCACCATAAAAGCTAAAAACAGATATATACAGGGTGATATTGACGACTTATGCTCATTCAACATACCCTATATCCCTATGTGCCGAGTTCTGTTGGTGATGGCCGATTTAGCAGCCCCGATCCGAAACGAGTGACCACTGTGTTTACTAGAATCATAGCGGACACGCATCGAGCTGGCTTTCAATTATTCGGTTGGATAGTGCCCGTTATGCTCTATACAGACTGAGCTGGTACACTGACTGTCGTATGGTTTTAGCAAATTCCAGCTAACGTTGGAACGGAGAAATAGTGTTCTGTTGGAATCTGTTTAAAATGAAATAAAACGTAATTGAAATATGGGATTGATCTGCAACTATATGAACATCTTCCGAGAACAGATGGACATATGTATGCAGTGTGTCGCTGTGACTCAATAATCTAGAACTTTTATAATCCCGTAGCATTATAAACTCTCTTATATGTCGTACGGCAATGTGGGTTGCCATCATTAACTTGGATCTGAAGAGTTACTGATGAACTGTTACTGATAATCTTCCCGAGTTGTTTAACCTTATTCCGCACACGATGTGCCATATTGCTCACAAAATGAAGTTATGTAATCCCAAACATAAAGTGCATATCAAATATGTTTAAATACCATGAATGTCTACATGTCTACCCGTGCAGCGACTTCGCAAATTCTCTGAAATTGAAAATGACCAAGTGAAATTCCCAGAAAAATGACATTCCATAGAGCATATACAGTGAGACGGCGCATTGGCTTCGTGATTACTGGACTTCTGGAACGAATTTGCTCCTGCCGGTTATCACATACCAAAAAATTGCAGATTACAGTCCTGACCTACAACATAAGAATCATACAACTACTATGAGATATATCCCCATCAGAGCCCTTCACAAGTTAGAGACTAGCCTCGTACGATATGAGAAATGTTATGCCGTATCCCCTTAATCAGGTACGACCAATTTCAATTCGTATTATTATTATCTATACAATATGAGCATGTCTATTATATGGAAAATATTATATTATATTATATTATATTATATTATATTTGTCATTTTGTACAGGTCATGGGTTTAAGCTGGCTCCGGTTGTGGGGAAGATATTGTCTGAGTTGGCGACTGGAAATCCACCATCCTACGATCTCAGCCATTTCTCTATCAACAGGTTTTTTCCCAAGTCTTCACTCTGACGGCTTTCTACGAATTCATTGAAAAAGTTTGGAGAGATGTTTGAAAGAGAACTTCAGTATGAAACCAGGAGCACATTTTTATATGTACCTATTCCAAACTGTTAATTAGGCGTCATATAATCATCATAATACCAAATATCGTTTTAAACCCATCATCCCTACAGGCCATGCTGTTCATTCCGGCATGTTTGACATGCAAACCCATTGATTGTGATATGTGTGAAATGTAAGATTTGTTCGTAAGCAGTATATAAAGTATAAATCTCCGCACATTTGAGGAAGTGGTGGCCGTAAAAATGATAGGGAAATGTGGGTTGTGACTGAAGGTTGTACATCACTTCCGCTGATTACGTCGCTTCCGGTTCGAGGTCACTTTCCGTCACGTGACTTCCCGGTTACCACACATGTGCAGTGTGCATTTCGGGGAGGTGCAATTTGGGATCTCGGGTGGATATTGAGGGGCAGTGTCCTTAAAAATGAGTTGGAAATGCGATGAGTTGACCTTTGACCTTGGCAACTCTAAGGGTCACTTCCGGTCACGTGGCTGGGAAATTTGGACTTGGACATAATAATCCCCAATAATCTGATAAACATTGAGATTACAGAGGGTGGTTACGTGGGCCGTAGAAAATTTGGTGGCTGTGTGGCAGATTGATCACTGAACTTGGACCTGAGGTGGACCTTTAACCTCGGACAGGTCACTTTTGGTCACGTTACCCTTTGGTGTTTGCAAAAGTAGAATCCCGGAAAAAGTCGATAAAACGAACTTTACACTCAGTGCAGGCTCTCAACTTGAAGCGCTCGTCAAGGACATTTCGGATCACGTGCGATTGGGGTGGTTTTGGCCGGAAGAGACGCCATGGTATGCATGGGCAATCGCGAGGTCGTAGAGAAAGATGGCATTTTAGGGGTGTGTAAAGGCATGGTTGGGGAAAAGTTGGGCCATCCTGGGTTCCAATATAGTGGGCAAGATGTCGTATTGAAGCTCTTGTAATGTAGACTACGACTATTGTGGTTTTGCCTAGAAGTGACTTTATGGTGCGCATGCACAGTCGATGAGTAGTAGAGAAAGATGGTGTTTCGGGGGTTCACAAGATGGCTGTGGGGTATACCGTGGGCGATATGGTGTAGTGGTCAGAGCATTGCGGGTCTGTCTAACCTGGCAGAGTTACCTCGTCCCTGTGGGGTGTTTGGTACAGACTGATTGAGTGAGTGAATGAGAGAAGAAGGAGTGAGTGAGTAAGCAATATGCGAATGAGTGAGTGAATTCCCAACACCAGTCTTAATGCAATGAAGCTCTAACGTTGGGGAGTAAGTTCCCCTACATCAACACACCCACCTAATGTATTAACGCAATCAGATGAGAGAAAGAGATGTGAATAATAGCAACAACATCGAAAACAACAATAACAAGCATATTGCATGTTACACATCTTATTTATCCGCATTTGTTGAGTTAACAATTTAAGTTTGCTATTGTCCGTTTATCAGACGAGTCGTCAGCTGCTCTCGACCAATCAGAGGTCACCATTTGATAAGCAGGGCTGGTGTTGCGTCAATCTTCGGCCATGTTCACTCTTGTCCAGGTTTATTGATCCTGTCGCTTGTTCTCGATTAGCCCGAGTAGCAGTCCCATCTCTCATCGAGCATAACATTCTGAATAGAAAAGATTTTTCGATTTAATTTTCAGGGTAGTTCTCGGTGAGCCGGGAAGTTTCGTTATGTTAATGACATGCCTAGACATTCGGACTGCTAGAGGAGAAATGAATCACAAGGGATTCTGGAAAAATGAATGAAATTTTCCTTGGTCACTTGTGTAGTACATAAAGTATAAATTGAGGAGTATTCGCATGCACAGTGGCGTGCGGCATGCGGCGCGCACATTCGGGTGCGCACTTACGGATACGCATGCGAATACGCCTCGATTTACTGTTATGGGTACTTAGCCCCCAGTCACGCGACTTCAGATTATGACGCGACTTTCCGTCACGTAACCTCCGAGCACGGGATGTCGAAACGTTTTAGGACAGGTCTGACCTTAGCAACACAAGATGGCGGTTTTAGTAGCCAGACGTCGTCAATTTTTCTCACGTCTTACATATCTCACCAATTTATTGTCTGAAAATGGTAGGGTTCTGCTGCTGGATTATTAATCCCCGAGGTCCGCCCTCTGTACATGTCCCTTGACAAATCTATGTAGGTTTATTGTCTTGTGGGAAATTTACCGCAGCCTCGCATTGATCATGTTTATCCCATGTTGGCGCGTTTACTTTACCAAACGCCCTCGATGCTCATTCATTATCAGATGAGTTACTTATTTGAGCTGTTCTGTCATCACAGCTCCCGAGATAGCATATCTAATTCCGCTTAAGCCGCTACTTACTTCACATGATCTAGCAAATGCTACTAAGCGAGATATGTATACGCCATATGCAGGTCCCACTGGAATATTACTGTCCAGAAAGGGTTAGTTTACGATGTCGAAATTGTAATCATCTCTTTTGTCATAAGGTCGATGAGAGAGAATGCCCGCTTCATTTTTATAGAGATATAGATCTAAATATGATGTGCCTGTAGGGCTATCTGTAGTTTCCTTCAAATCCAGTGAAGGTGGATATATATCCTCCACTGCGTCATTTATATAACGATTATCCACAGCGAGAAGATCGTCTATATAGCGTTTGGTGAATGAGAAAGAACGGGCTTTGAGTGGATCGGTTTTTGAAAGCGCCAGCATATAGTCATATTCATAAGAGAACAGATACAGGTCAGCCAACAGGGGTGCACAATTAGTACCCATTGGAATACCTATATGCTGCTGATATATTGCGTTGCCAAATTTCACATAGATATTTTTAATGAGAAATTCAAGCAACTCTATCAACAAAGAAACATCCCATGAATGATATCTCTTGTATGTAGTAGAGCTAAAGAATGCTTTATGGCTTCCGATATTAATATATCTACGATCAGTTTTCTTGAACACAGATACTATTAATGAACTTAGACGGTCAATAAGGTCCTGATGAGGGATTGTAGTATAGAGAGTCGAGAAATCCCATGTGTATACATGTCTGTACGTTATGTGACCTTTAGCATCAAGTAAGACATTTTGAGTTTTTCAATATCCACATACATTCAACGCCAGAGTGTTTAGAAATAGTGGCGCAATACCTTTCCCAAAATGCTTTTACCTTCTGAAGGGCCCTCGTCAATAGGGTTGAAAGAAGCTTGGTGGTGCAGCTTCTAGAACCAGCTATGAATCTAGCTTTGTATGGGGATTTATGCATTTTGGGAGTCCAGTATATTTTTGGTATGTCGTTATGATTGGTTGGAAGACAAATACCTCTTTCCCTGAGAAACTTTTTGTGATTGTTAAATAAATGTTCCAGAGTAAATGCAGTTTGGGAGTCAGTAGACGTATTTGATGATGATATGTCTACACTCAATTCTTTAACCAGCACCTGGTAATAGTAATATTTACATATGAATATTATATTATTTGGAGCTTTGTCTGCTGGAACTATGACGAATTTACTCTGGAGATTTGCTAGAACTTCACAGTCACAACATGTTTGCATGGTGTATAGATAAAGTTCGACGATTCACAATCACAACTATAGCCTCCTGACGTGTATAAGTTCCAGTCAAACTCCTTGACAGCATTGGAGTAATTGAATATTTATGGCTATAGATTTAGTATACTTATATGAAATGCAAGGAGGTTCTGTGGACTTAAAATAGTTTGATACAGCGTTGCGTACCTCTGGATCATTCAGGATTCGAGGTAAATTAATACTGTCCAGTCCTTTATCTAAGTAGTTGAGTTTCAAGAAAAGCCGATCTTGAGATGTTTCGATTATGTTCATTGGACGATACAACCGAAAATACGCTATATCTTGACATACTTTACTGATTTTTGGTGGTATTATATTTCCTGAAGTAACGCATACAGAACTGTACGTAAGCTATGCGGTTTGTAGCATTACCACACCCACTGGCATTATCATTTAAACCAAACGGAAACACTGACCCAAGTTCTTGCATCCAGAATAATTCCCGCTCTCCGATTTTTCTCAAGTCTCATCTTAATTGTCATAGCAAACAAAATGGCGGTATTGAAAGTACGCATATCGGGCACTACCAGGCAGAATTCCTTATCGGGCACATACAACCAACATACCATATTACCCTTGATCGAATTCTAAGGTAGGGCGAGCTTCTCAATAGTTCGGGTACTGATTGTCGGTGAAGTAGGGACGAGTCTGTGATGGGTGGATGAGTCTCGCACTATGGACACCTCGAGAAAAGCTCGGGGGCCCGCCAACCTCCGAACAGCGTATGTCAGCTGAACGACTACCGTCTGGCTACAAGCCCTGCCCGCAATTGAAATATCGTTAACACGCTCTCAGCGTAGAGATTACTTCGCCAATACAAATTAATTCATTAACAAAATATCTCCAAAAATCTGTTCATTAATAACCTACACTGGTTTGACTGCTAACGAGTTTATGTTATTGATTTTTGTTTGTGTTTCGCATGAATATAGTCCATGCGTATAGACTGCCGAGTGTGTGATGCAGTAGATGGTATTACTGATGGTGTAGGGGTGAAGGCTTGTCAGGCGATCACATGCCGACTGTATAGCATTGTCGCTGAACGCAAATCAAAGCGCCGTATTCTAATTAATTGTTCTAGATATGCCGAAGGTACATGTTGTTATGACAGCCTTTCTGTCATTTCAGGTTAGTTAGCGAATAAATCTATGTACCTGCTGTTTGTCACTCACTAGCCTCCCCCCTATCGCTGTACTGTTTGGAAGGTCCCGTTTTTCAAATCAAGAATTGACCAATTGAAACATCAGTTTCGCCAGTAGACTGTTTCATCCAGCTCCGGAGAGCACATTCGACTGCGGTCAGGGGTGTATGTCACCCCTGTTATGAGGATGGGGGCCCGCCTGAGGGCCAGCATAGCTTGCTTCGTAGACATTACAAGCGTCTAGTCCGTCATTCATAATCCAGCCGTCGTCCATTAGAGAATATCCGCGTCCATAATCCAAAGACCTATTCCATATTCCACATAACAGTATTAGCACCAAATTCAAAAAGACAATCATAATATACATAAACATAGGCTTGTTTCTTGCAAGAGAGAAGCGGTCAACAGTTTTCAATGATGCCGGCAAGACATCATGATGTTCCAAAAAGATCAAATCCGTATCGCTGATCAGTATTCTTAATCCATAATATTCGTTGTAAAGTCGTCATCTAAAGAATGATGTATCTCAGTCACGCTTTGATTGTGA
Source organism: Hanleya hanleyi (assembly GCA_036873755.1). Lineage (NCBI taxonomy): Eukaryota > Metazoa > Mollusca > Polyplacophora > Lepidopleurida > Hanleyidae > Hanleya > Hanleya hanleyi. Next base: position 13,983 of record JAVTVY010045220.1, on the reverse strand, counting down.
CTGTTCATGTCCAGCGTAGACTCGCAAGTTGGGGAGGTGCAGAACGCCCTGGGACGCCAATAACTCAGTGACTAGCAGTGGCGCCATCTGTACTCAAAGGGGAGACTTTGATGGCATGTAAAATTCGGTCTCGGAAGAAAATCTAGAAATCGATAACCCATGGCCTGAAACACTAGCAAATTGTTCTGGGGCAAATAGTAGGGTGTCTGGATAGTAGTATACAAAGTGTAAATTGAACCACATTGACCTACTTAATGACGTCACATTGTGGAGGATTGAGGAGGAACTTGATCACGTGATCAAGGCATGTCTAGATGGTGGTTGATGTGGGATGGGACAAAATGGCGGCTGATGTGGGATGGGACAAAATGGCGGCTGATGTGGGATGGGACAAAATGGCGGTTGATGTGGGATGGGACAAAATGGCGGTTGATGTGGGATGGGACAAAATGGCGGTTGATGTGGGATGGGACAAAATGGCGGTTGATGTGGGATGGGACAAAATGGCGGCTGATGTGGGATGGGACAAAATGGCGGCTGATGTGGGATGGGACAAAATGGCGGTTGATGTGGGATGGGACAAAATGGCGGTTGATGTGGGATGGGACAAAATGGCGGCTGATGTGGGATGGGACAAAATGGCGGATTGTAGAAAAACGTATAAAAGGAGGCGATTTTTAGTGGTGGGCTGTATTCATTGCACTACTTGCCTGACCTACCTGACCAGCCTGCCTGCCTGCCTGCCTCTAGCCTGCCTGCCTGCCTGCTTGCCTACCAGCTTGTATGAGACGTGGAGAGAAAGCATGAGACGTGGAGAAGATTTTCCCTGGGACCCAGCAGCACCTCCGGTTGAAGTCTTGCCTGAAGACGAGCGAATCAGGGACATTTATCAACGTCACTGGGCTACCATACGCCATTGTTTTCACCGTGACCGTCGTCTATTGGACTTGTATAACTATCGTCTGCAGGACCTCACGTATTTGTCTACCTATGCCGACAACATTTTCACAGATCAGGTGACAGCGTTCAAGTTGAATATGACATTCGGGTACATTTTACGGCACAAGGAGACGGATCAGGTGCGGTATTATTATCCCAGCAGTAATACCTATGTGTTTGACCAGCCGTTCACGGTGACGGATGCGATTTCTCTGGAGCCACTCATCGACCAACTCACTACGTTGGATCCATTGGAATGGGCTCGGTTGCAACGCCCCAATACCCAATGGCTTGTGGAAATGGTCACCAACGTCATATTTTTCGTCACGAAAATGAGAGATCATCCTATCGGTGCTCCTGTAGTACTACCCCCTTGGTTGCTTCATCGACACGGCCTGTATGCATTAGTGAGAGGGGCACACGGGCCCTACAAAGACCGGAAATGTCTGTTTCGGTGTTTGGCCGTGCATGTGGCCGAGTGTAACCCCCAGGCTTGTGACAGAGTGGCCAATGTCTATTGGGAACAGTATTTACAGCAGCAAGACTTGGATAAGCGGCACTTCCGTGGAGTTCCGTTCAAGAATTTGGATGACGTGGAAACACTGTTCAACATCAATATCTTTGTATACCGATTACGATGCGAGGAGGAGGATACATTTGTGGCTGAATTGGTTCGTCGTTCAACAAAACGGTATGCTGCTACAATGAAAGTCAATGTGTTCGACGACAATGGCGTCAGTCATTTTTCGCTGATCTACAATATGAGCCAGTACGCTCAGTCTTTCAGTTGTGCCCAATGCCATCGGGTGTTTAAAACGTCTTACGGCTTACATCGCCACGAGAAAATCTGTGACAACAGTGTCAAGCGAGTATATCCGGGTGGTGTGTATCATAATACGCCTACTATTTTCCAGGAACTGACCGATGAGGGTCTCATCATACCGGAGGCGGATAGTTATTTTCCCTACCGGGCGTGTTACGATTTTGAGGCCCTGTTGGAGCCCATGGACATGTTTTCAGCGAAAACGCAGTGGACGCAGCGCCATATTCCCCTGAGTGTGAGTATTTCCAGCAACGTACCTGGCTATGACGCTGCACCGGTGTGTTTCGTGTCCACGGGGGATTCCCATGAGTTGATCACCCGCATGATGGGGTATTTAGAAGAAGTCAGTGCGGCCAGTACAGAACTATTGGTGTCCAAGTTCCAGGACGTACTGGACCAGCTGGACGATCGGATTCCTATACCGGGTGTAGCGCTTAGTGACGATGAAGAGTCCGAGTCCGAGTCGGAGCCCGAGTCGCAGCCCCTGCAGTCGCAGCCTCTGCAGTCGCAGGATGTGCCTTTACCGAAACCGTATGCGGAGAAATTGAAAGTGCGCTTCCTACAATATCTAGGCCAGTTACCGGTGCTAGGTTTCAACTCGGGGCGATATGACTTGAACATGGTGAAGGAATTTCTTTACCCCTACTTGGCCCAGGCGAATACCCTCAAGTCCGTCATCAAGAAGATCAATAATCATATGGCCCTGACTACCACATCACTGCATTTCCTGGATGTACGGAACTACTTAGCTCCTAATTATAGCTATGATCAGTGGGTGAAGGCGTATGACTGTGCACAAACCAAAGGGCGGTTCCCTTACACGTATATATCGACGCTCGACTGTTTGGAGGAAACACAGTTGCCACCCCGGGATGCGTTCTTTGATGATTTGAAGCAAGTGGAATGTCCCGAACACACGTACCGGGAACTACAGCAGGTATGGAACGATCAACATATGCAGACCTTGCGAGATTTCCTGATATGGTATAATAACCTAGATGTGGTTCCTTTCCTGGAAGCGGCCGAGAAAATGGTTCAACTCTTTCGTCGTGAGATGCACGTCGATATCTTCAAGGAGGGCTTGAGTTTACCGGGTCTGGCGCTTCGCCATCTTTTTCAAGCGTGTCCTACGTACGTCTCGCTGATACAGCAAAAAGATGCAGACATGCATGATTGTCTAAAGCAGAACATTGTGGGCGGACCGAGTCTTATTTTTCACCGTTACCACGAGAAGGACGTCACTACTCTCCCCAGTGGAAAACCCTGTGCTAAGATCATCGGTTTCGATGCCAATGCCTTGTACCTGTGGTCTCTGGCCCAACCTATGCCCAGTGGCCATTATACACGTTGGTCGGCATTTTACACCGCAACGCACGCCCTACAAGCATCTGGCTGATCAGTGGTTGGATTGGGAAGCCTATCGACGGGGAATTTATATACGACACCAAACCAACGCCACAGAGAAGCGCATAGGAGATCGTCGACATCCCGTCGATGGGTTTGCCCTGGTGGGTAGGACACCGACCGTATTCCAATTTTACGGTTGCTATTGGCACGGCCACGGATGTCATTTCAGCGCTGGACGCTTCAACGAACGACGTGGAAAAACACGGGAAGAATTACGGGAAGAAGTGGTGGAGAACGGTGATTATGTGAAAGAGAGAGGATACCATCTGATCGAAATGTGGGAGTGTGAATTTCACACCATGTGCCATGCAGGCCCTGCCCCATTTACGGCGTTTCCTAAAAGAGCGCGAGTACCCCTTGAGTCGTCGGCGACTCCTGAGTCTGCCACAGATGTTCGACGCCATTCGTTCGGGGGACCTCTACGGCTTTGTCGAATGTGATTTGCATATTCCCGACACTCTCAAGCCCCTCTTCGCCCAGTGCCCTCCCATCTTTAAGAACACGCTGGTGGGTCGGGATGATATTGGAGACACCATGGGGGCCTATGCGGAGCAACACGAGTGTTTGCCTCAACCTCGACGGATGTTGATTGGCAGTATGTGGGCCGAGAAAATCTTGCTGGGCACTCCCTTACTGCAGTGGTACATGAACCACGGTTTGGAAATTACCAAAATATACCAAGCGATACAGTACGTACCCCACGCCTGTTTTGCGGAGAATGCCGACATCGTGACGTCGGCCCGTCGTCAAGGTGATCAAGACCCGAGTCAGGCCATCATCGGTGAATCGTGGAAGTTGACGGGCAATGGTTACTATGGAAAAACAGTCACGAACCAGGATAAGCACGTGAACGTGAACATTTGTACTACTTCCCAAGCCCGCAAAAAAGTGAATTCTCCTCTGTTTCGGTCCGTGGAGGTCATCGATGACGACACCTATGAAGTCACTTCAGCCAAGAAGACTATCCGTTACAACCTACCCCTGCAGATTGGATGTATGGTATACCAGGTGGCCAAGCTGAGGATGCTGAAGCTTCTCTATGATTTCATGGGTGTGTATTTTAATCCATCAGACTGGCAACTCATGGAGATGGATACGGACTCGGCCTACATGGCCGTCTCTAATGCGGATTGGGAGTCCCTGGTGAAACCGGAGTTACGTACCCAGTATGAAGCGGAACGGGACCAGTGGCTACCTCGACGTGACCATTACCAGTACGATAAGCGTACGGCGGGCCTCTTCAAGCTGGAGTGGAGTGGGGATGCTATGATTGGTCTCTCCTCCAAGACGTATTACTGTTACGGGAAGTTTAGCTGCAAAGGGGTGAGCCGGCGCGATCCCAACATCGACAAAGCCTTGTATCTCAACGTGCTGCAAAGCCAGGCCAGTGCGAGTGGCACTAACCGAGGATTTCGGGTAGTGGACCACCAGATGCGGACGTACATTCAGCAACGAGACGCCTTTACTTTCTTTTACCCGAAACGGAAAGTGCTGGCCGATGGTGTGAGCACCACTTACTTGGACTTGTGAACGGGAACACACACACACAGTATAACTGTTGATACACGAGTTAAAAAACTGTAAAAGTCAGGATGGCCGAGTGGTCTAAGGCGCCGGTATTAAGTGCTGGTCCGCGAAGAGCTGGCGTAGGTTCGAATCCTACTCCTGACAGAATTTTTTGTACCTTAACCATACTATTCTATTGTACCCTGTATTCTATTGTACATAGTGTAACCCTTCTTGTTGACTTAAATAAATAAAAAATAAATCAAAACCATCATTTTTTGTGTTTTTTCATGAATTTTATTGAACATCAATGAACGTCAGAACAACAACGTCATAACAATAACGTGATAATAATAAAAAACAAGTGGCCTGCGCGCATTGAATTTAAGTTAACCAGAGAAATGGAGCATGCATATTAAAACGAGAGGCCGTCCAGTCATAGACGAGGACATCACGGTCTTCGGCTTGACAATAATCATCAAACATGTGTACGATGGTTGGCATAGAATGTCCTCTACTCCGGTGAGTGAGATAAAACACACAGTACTGTCCGCACACACTACTCAAGGGTCCTTGTAATCTTTGAGTATTCCAACGCCACACTGTAGTAGATACGTCCATGAATTTCACCAAATCGGGATGTAGGGGTGCAAGTCCGTAGGAATCAAAGTATTCGCATTGGCCTAGGGTGTCCACGTACACAGCTACCCAATGTTCACCGGGTCGAGACCCCGGGTCTGTATTCAGGGTGTAGGCTGCTGGGGTAGTGGAGTGGGTGGGAAACACATTGCGTGGAAACACACCTCGAAAGGGGACCTTAGGATCTCGCTGGAGTATGGCCATCAGCTGCTCTGTATCCATGAATCTAGTTGGCGTAGTCACACAGCACGTTTCTTTGCTGATCCACGCTGATGACGTTATCAAATTCGGCGTAGCAAATCACGTTAATGGTCTGGGCTAGACCGACGGCAAAACGCAGTTCCAACCGTAGGTTTCCTTTCTTGAGCAAGGCCAGTTGATGATCGTGTTCCAAGGTAGGGGGGAGGTCGAAGGCGAACAACGTGTACCCGCGGTAAAAGTCTCGTCGAGTGATGGCATTTCCTTTGTCCTGGTTGTTTTGTCCTGTGGCTGTAAACAGGTTCAGGTAGCTCCGCACATAGTTTTGATTACCAAAATCCGGTTGTAATGGACGGGCTGGAATTTTATGGCCAGCCACGTGCAGTGCCAAAAAGTTCAGGTTGAAATGTTGAAAGGCGAACGGATTCTCATCCCACGCTCCATTGAAAGCGGTGTTGGTGACACACGCTATGGTAACACGTTTAGGGAGATCCCCTAGAAATAAATTTCACGATTGGCCATCATCGTACCTGTTGGCACAGAGAACACCTTGGTCTGTACGCGTCGGATGGGGTACAGGGCTGATTTTTTCGATATGGCTTCCATGTGACTCACCAACACCCCCTGTTGCAAATCCACCGTACGCACAAACAGGGCTGCATCTTCTAGGACGATCTTGTAATTGGGGTCCTCTCCAGCGGCCATCAAGGCGAACGCAGGTGTGGAACGGATCAACTTGATCTTGATGGATACACCGTTCATCATGTAGTGGTCTTGCAGGAACAGATCGGCGTGGAGTCGTCCCATCATATCGATGGACTTGCTAGCGGCTGCTAGGTTTTTGCGCGCGGTGAATCCATTATTGGCAGCGAGCACGCTATTCATGGATCCGGGTGTATCCTTGTAGTACAGCGAGGCTTGCAAGTGTGTTCTTTTGGCATCATTGCCGTACGACAACAGCGTCTCCATGTAGGCTCGTTACGGGTACGTATTGGTGGACGTACTGATGAGTCTATCGCTCATACTCATATCCACCTGTTGGAACAAGGAGTGCAGCCAAATATTCACCGGGCCTACTACCGCATCATCCGCTAGGTCGGCCCCGGCTGCGTCCACTATTTTGGCTTTCACGTACAAGTAGGTGTGGGCTAAATCCAGGTAGGCCGTATCTTTGTTTTCGATGGTAAATTCCACAGGTCCCGTCCCCGTCAGGCTAGCCAGGGGTCGATGTTCTACCCAACGTCCTTCGGCTACACTGGTCTGGGTGGGTGGAATAGTCCACAAATCCAATTCACTGTTGGTAGACGGACACGACTCGGAGTGAATGAATGCCATTATGCGAAGATGTCTCTCCTACTACTCTTCTTCTTCTTCTTGGTCTTATTCCTCCGGGGTGTGCGTCGTCGGTGTGTTGGACGTCGAATGACTCTTCGCTGTGTCCGTGGTTGTCTTTTAAGGGCTTTGGCGATCAAGACGCTGCCTGCTTCTTTAGCCCGTCGTTTCAATGCTTGTCGGGGTGCTGTGCCTCCCATCACATCACCGGCCACGCGCAATCCACTGCGTACCGCTTGTTTGCCCACCGCTTTGACACCCCGTGTCACCAAGGGTAAGAACGTTTTCACAATGCTGCCCAGTATGTTTCCCAATCCGTGCCCTCGTTGCATGCGTGCACCGCTAAAGATGGGCAAGCCTCCTCCCGTTTGTTTCTTGTAGTAGTCGGCATAGCTGGGCGTATGGCACTGGTAAGGCACGTACATTATACGAAGTGAGGAGAACGGGCTTGTCGGAAATGAAGTGTCAGCACCACTTTCCCTCTTTCGAATGCGACCGGGTGTCCCGTGTCATCTCTTATATCCACCATGATCGTGTTGATATCGGTATGTCGTACGGGCAGGTAGAGTATATGGTTGAAACTCTGGTTGACTTGATTGCCATACGTTTTGCTAATGGGGACCACCCGTAACAGAGGTGTGTTCACATCGCCCACAATATGGCTGTCCACCGCGTCCGAGTAGACGTAGAGTCCGTACATGCCTAATTTCATATCCATCACAACGTCACCGTTGTCGGTGGTGGGTCCCGTGTAGACGCTGTAAGGCAGACCTAACATTTGCTGTAGTGTAGGACTGAGTTTCACAGCCACGTTAGGGCTCAGCATGATACAGGACTTGTCGTTGTGTGGGTTGACAGCCAAGATCACGTGATTCTTGAAGGGATAGGCTATCATGGGTTTTGAACTATTCGTGGCCTTCCGTAGAGACTTGTACTCCAACAAGGTGAGCAGACCCTCTATGAACTTCTGGGGCGTATCGTATTGGCCATCGGGGAGAATCAGTTTGGTTACTTTGCCTTCGTAGGTGACGTCGTACCATACTTCTTGGTCTCGTACGTTGTACCACGAGTAAGGGTACTGAATATCCACCAGTCCACATTCCCACCGGCCAGGTAAATGTAACGGTTGTGGTAATTGAGTGACATACTTGGCCAAGGTGTTGTCAGGAAATACATCGAGTGAACTATTACTGGGCAACGTCAGGTAAAACATGACGACTGAGCTGTTCTGGCTTCTGCACCGGGTTTTTATAGGGGTGCCCTTAGTAGGGTTCCCAGGCCTTGGGCGCCTTACCTCGGCGTTGTGATCGTCGCGGTGACTTAGATCTGGGAACATTACGTCCCCGTCGTTGTGGTGTTTTGGGCGGTGGCATGGGGGCCCAAGAAGAGGAGGGTGGTGGTGGTGGTTGATGTCGGGTTGATTGCTGCATAAAGGCCCAACGGTTAGGATTCCCTACCAATTCTTGAGGGGTGTGTGTATCTTTTAACCCCTGAGCAAAGGCTTCCCAGCCCGGTGGATTAGAGTGTTTGCGAGAACGTACCATATCGTTGATCAAATCGGTCATATGAGACCCCGGCACCACTTGGTTTCGAATGAGCAGTTTTCCTTCATCGTTCCAACCCGGTCCAACAATAAACGCGCCTTGGTCTTGAAGGCTTTAGGCACACTGGCCAACACTTCCTCTTCCCGCTCAGGTGAGGGCGGCGGTGGTGTGAGTGTGGGCGTTGCGGGTAGTTGTGGGAGTGGTGTACTACTCCCTCTATATTGATCCATAAACGTCTTGTACCGGTTCAGCGTATGATGGTAGAGTTGAATTTTCTCGTGATCGGGTAGTCGACGTTGGAGTATACTATTCATCTGTTCATCCAGAGACTGGAGTTGTTGCACTGTGGCAGGCACGGGATAGGGTGATTGCAAACTCTGTAACACTCGAGGTTCCACCAGCATCATTTCTTTCGTATGTTCCATGTTAGCGTCCCAAGATGGAGCCTAGTAACGGTCCCAGTACGGTAGCGGCTAAGGGTGCGAGGAGTGCGCCGAGAAATCCACCTCGCTGTAACACCTGTTTCTTTTTCTTGACACTACCCGTCTTCTTCACCTGCGTTCGGAGACCCGCCTTGTGCCGTTGCAATTTCCCTTTCTGCAGAGGACTGAGCGGAACATTGCCTTTTAACACATTATGCGCCACTTCACACAAACACCGTATCAAGTCGGGATCCGCGCCGCGCACCAGGGCCCGGCCCACCTCCGGCGCGTGCTTGCGTATCCGTGCAGACATGATGAGGAAGTGACGGCTAGATTGAGTTGTTGCTTCTTTTTATTTGGGTGTGTACACCGTCTGCACCTCTCCGGGAAAAATGTGGGTGCGCAATCGAAGGGTCGAGGGGGTGTCTTGTTTCAAGTCGATGAGTAGATACCCGTGAGCTCCTTGGGTAGCATCTTCAAAGGCTTCTCGTACAAAGGCCGTGTTTTTAGGGTACATCTGTTGGGCCAGGTGCATAATTTGGGAAGCGTCTCTGGGGTTTTTGAATAACACCACATACTGAGCTTTTTTTATTAATGTTCCTGTGCTCTTTGTTCTTACTGAAGAGATTCTGCACGATGTAGATGATGCTCAACCGACGATGATGGCTTCCTTTGGTAAAGAGACGGGTGATTCGACTGTCCGTTTCCGTCATGAGATCGTCCACCACGACCAACGTGTCTTTTGGCGTATCCTCAGGGGGTAATCCTTCCACTAAGGTGAGTCCCGGGAGACGTGCCAGTTCCTCGTACGCCGGTTGCCAAGCTCCATAACACCACAGGATGCGAGCTACGGGAGGTGAAATCAGGGCTGACCCGTGTTGGATGAGGCGTTGAACGAAGTGTGTTTTTCCCGACCCTGTCGGTCCAGCGATGAGACACGTGAAAGGATGCTGCCACCGAGGATCCATAGTTTTATGAGGGTGATTTAGGGTTCGGATCCCACCGGGGGCTCGTAGTGGAACGGTGGGTACCGTTGCCGTGGTAAACGTGATTCACGGGAGTCCACTCTAAATGCTTTTAGCGTCGTGGGTGGTGTACTGGGTGAAGGGTGTCTCCGGGTAGACGGAGGCTGGTGATCAGGTCGAGTCGTAGTAGTAGTAGTAGTAGTACGGGGCGTCGCATATGGGTGTCTCTGGGTTGATACGGCGGGAGGCTGGCGGTGAGTTGACGTCGTGGATGGGGTCGGCCGCGTCGTAGGAGTCGTAGTGGTGGTGGTAGAAGATGGCGTAGGAGTCGAAGTGGTGGTGGTGGTGGAAGTGGTGGAAGTGGATGATTGAGGTGGAATTGTTGGACGAAGGGTGTTGAAACAGGATATCACGTACGCCAAATCGTAGAACACGCCTCCAAATAAGGTACCCAGAAGCACTACTGGACACACTACAGTACCGACTTGTGCTTTTCGAGTCCGTAACAGTAAGGGTAGATGTGCACTATCCATGGTACAACGCTACACTGAAGGATGGAGGTGATAGGGGTTAGAATTTATAGGCGTTTCATGTCACGGCCTGACACCCAGGAATTTAACGAACGGGGCCAACCTTGCCATTTGACGAAATGATAGGGGATGCCACGTCGACGTTCCGTTTTCAAAATCTTTTCCACCGTGTAGTAGTCTTTCGGTGTTTTCACTATGGGTTGTAATTCTGCCTCGTAAAACGTGCCTTGCAGTGTTTCTCCTTGTAGATCTTCCAGTTGTTAGACGTGTGGCTGTCGAGGTTTATGGCGAACGATGACAAAGTGCTCGTCACTCCAGTTGGGCAAGTAACTTTTCTCAAATTGTCCTTTCACTTTACTGATCCGTACCACATCTCCGCGTTTGTAACGGGGTGACGTGAGTGGTGGTGGTGGTGGACTGGGAGAGTACAGCGTACCACGCACTTGATGTTCGTTGCGTTCTGTCACATCGAGGGGAGCTCGCTGGATACTGCGATGATAGGCTCGATTGTACCCTTGGACCAGTTGAGGTAGTACATCGATGTACCGTCGGGTGTTTTTGGCGGTAAAATACTTGTGCATTCGTCCTTTGAAGGTCCGATTGAATCGTTCCACCACAGAGGCTTTGGTCTCGTTGTACGTATGGAAGAAAAATACCTTCTGTTTCTTAAGAAAGGCTTGAAAGGTCGGTTGAGAAATTCTGTGCCTTCATCCGTTTGCAAATAGAGGGGTTTGCGCCCCGTCTTGAAAATCTGCTGGAACGCCCGTACCAGATTCTCTCCTGTTTTGGTGCGAATGGGTAGTACCCATGCGTACTTGGATAAAATATCGATACAGGTCAACATGTACCGATGCCCATCATTGTGGGGTGCAAATCGACTCATATCCACTAAATCAGCCTGCCATTGTGCGTCTATGCCTCCTACGATGACTCGGTTACGGCGAAAATGTCGTCGGGCTGCTCGATGTAAACTATAAGTGTCTTTGGTTTTTAACCAGTCTCGAACTTCAGTTCGACTGATGCCTTGGGAATGGGCAGCTCGAGCGAGCGCTCCCACAGCGCTATACGCGGCTGGACTGGTAGGGTTGTAATACAAATCGGTTAACACCTTGTTCACTGTAGATGCCGACCCCTTTTTCCCCTTTCGGGACTCCCTCATCGGGGTGCCTGTCTTCATACCCCTAATCGGGGTGCCCCTGGGTCCCCGTCCGGGTGTGGTGTGTTCGCTTCATGAGGTGACACTGACACTCTAGCCTCTGTGCACCCTATAGATATAGTACTTTTCCTGGGGAGTTGCAAGGCTGTATCGGGTTCATGTAGTTGTTCATGGGGTTCAGCCAGCGCGTCCTCCATAGCACGAGCCCATCCCACCTAGTCTGATGACCGCTCGTCCGGTGTAAACAGCTGGTCCACAATAGGCACCACTTTCTCCAAGGCTGACCACAGATCGGGGACTAGGATGAAGCCTCGCGTAGGGTCTTGGTAGCGGCCCAGGCGTAGGAAGAAGGTGGCACGGTATACGTAGATGGCATTGTCTATGTGGATGAGGTGTCCGTCGAGCTCGTCGCTCAACACGCGTTTAAATTTGGTCCAGCCGTCACGCTGTAGCGTCACCGTATTCGATACGGTCTCAGCGGGCGACCAGCAAATATCTCCACGGTCTTCCACCAGGGTGACTTTATCTTCATAGACGTGTAACCCCACCTGGGGTGTAAGGGGAAGGATGGCTCGTAGGTCGGGTGACATGCTTGCTCCAATGTCGAACGGTGAATGACACACACTCTGTCTGACCCTGGTATTTATAGTGTCAATACCAGGTGGGCACAGACTGAGTCGTACTATTCTGATGGATTATCCTGTAGAGATAGTACTTCATCGACCATGGGGACTATTTGTTCCAAAGCCGTCCATAGATCGGGGTCCAGAGTAAAACCACCTTGCTTGAGACAGAGGAGTCGAGCAAAATAGGGACCGCGGAAAATGTAGACGTCGTCACACAGGTGAATGCTATCACCGTCGAGATCACCCAATAACACCCGTTTCAAGGTAGTCCAGCCTTCCGGGGATAAAGAGACACGCGCTGGTTCAGACGTACACCAACACCTACTGTCGTCATCGATGAGCTCCACGCGTTGGGGATACAACAATAGGGTGCAGTCCTGTGTAAGAGTGCGGGTAGCTACAGACTGCGCCTGGGGGTGGAGTACGTCGTGGACGTCGGTGATAATAGCTTTCAGCGCCTGCCATAATGCCGGACGGAGTAGGATAGGGGCACCACCACACTGTTCTAACCGGGGAAAAAAAGAATCATCTCTACCACTTCGTAGGTAGACACCGACTCCCACGTGCATGAAATCGACTTCGGGCTCTTTTCCCTGTAACAACCGTATCAATAGAGAGTCCATCCTGCTAGGGTTAAACATAGCTTCACCTCTCGGGGATGTTCTTCAATGAGCTGCAGTTCATGGTCATAGACGATGAGGATGACGTCAGGCGTGAGTTGGAAGAAGGCAAGCTCCGCTCCGTGCGCTGCCATAGTGGTGAATGACAAAACACCGACGAGGCAAATGTGTATATATCGATTCTTCCCCTTCGTGAAAGTCCGTGATGACTCGTGAGTAAAAACCCCTAGTCCGTAGCCGTACACGTTATAGGTGCGCACCTCTCTCTCTCTCTCTCTCTCTCTCTCTCTCTCTCTCTATCCGTACCCGTATACGTTATAGTTTTTATTCCACCCTCACCCTTCGTGAAAGTCCGTCATCATTCGGGCTGTAATGTTATCTGCAATCATTTAACCTGGGAATTGACGAATTTGGTGCAAAATCATAGGATTGTGAGTTAACCCAGGAAGGGTGGTCGCGCGGACCTGGGCGTAGGCACCTTGTAGGCCACCAATCATCATCGACTCTCATGTTATAAATAGACGCAATGATTTAACATGGAAATTTGCACTAGGTGAATTTTCGTGTAAAATGAAGGGATTGTGACGACACCCAGAATGCATCACTGGCGCCAGTGGTGTACATGCGACCCTTTTCAGGGCCAACCCCAATGTTATATCAATACACGCAATCATTTAACGTAGGAATTGACTTTTTTGGTGCAAAATCAGCGGATTGTGAGTTAACGCAGGAAGGGTGGTCGCGCGGACCTCGGTGTAGACACCTTGTAGACCACCAATGAGCATCCATTCTCATGTTATTAATAGACGCAATCATTTAACATAGGAATTTGCTAGTGCGAATTTTCGTGTAAAATGAAGAGATTCTGACGACACCCAGGAATGGCGCCAGTGGTGTACATGCGATCCTTTTCAGGGCCAACCCCAATGTTATATCAATACACGCAATCATTTAACGTAGGAATTGGCAAATTTGGTGCAAAATCAACGGATTGTGAGTTAACCCAGGAAGGGTGGTCGCGCGGACCTCTGCGTAGGCAGCTTGTAGGCCAGCGATGTGTACATCGACTCTCATGTTATCCATACACGCAATCATTTAACCTAGGAATTTGCTAGTGCGAATTTTGGTGCAAAATGAAGGATTGTAAATTAACCCAGGAAGGGTGGGGGCCCCCACTATTGGCCAATCAGCAGACCCGAATAAGAGCCAATGAGATGTCTATAAAAGAGCCAATCCGCTATCGCTAAAAAGAACCAATGAAGCCAGCATCACCGAG
>JAVTVY010045219.1:0-20900 GCA_036873755.1 Hanleya hanleyi | reverse complement strand
AGACAGTATTTTAGGTTAATTGAGAGAAATCTGTTTGTTGTATAAGTTTTGAAGTATGTGCATGTTTTGTGTGTGATGTGTTGATTACTTCTGGCCTGCTGAGTTGCTGATTTGTTTCTGTTGGAATATTTAGAATTTTGTTTCAACCCATCGCTATATAGCTGAAATATTGCCGAACGCGAAGCTAAACTTTAATTATCTCTCTCCCTGATTTTGGCAGTTGGAAGTGTTTGAGAAGTTTACCCATTGATAAAATCTGTTCCGTTGATGATTATTGAGAGAATCTAAGAAATATGATCGGCCAGTGAAACTAATTTTCTCATTCCAATTTACAGAATCCACCGTAACAGCAAACCACTTATATATTCAGACCGAGGGATACCTTTCCAAAAAGCCCCGTGGATCCGTGTCACAAAGAAGGCCAATTAAGTGGGTCAGCTAATTTGAATGTCAAAAGTGCTGCGCCCAGAACGTCACAGATAATTACTAATGCAAATCGGACAATCTACCAGCTTGGACATATTTCACGTCCGCTAAACCAGCAACCAACCTAACAATCAATTGCACTGGTTAGATATACAAATGCGCCTCATCCAATTCTCGGGGATGCGAATTCGGTTCAACCGACAATCAACAACAAGTTACTAGCCCAGACCGCACAAATCCCCATCACAATCCGTTACTTGAAACTATCATAGGAATGAATAAAAAAGTAGATTACGTGATGAGCAGAGTGGATAAGATTGACGCGATAGATAATTCATTGCATTTTCTATCGGCCGGAGTATCGGACATTGAGTGTAAGGTGCGCGGTACAAGTGAAAAAAAATCCCACAGCATTTGAACAGACGGATGAATCGGAAATTAAAGAATTGAAATGGAGTTTTTCATACCACGAAAGAAAACGAGATAGAGAGATGAAGTCGAGGATTTGACAATTAGATCAATGCGAGACAACCTTCTGTTTTTCGACCTGGACGAAAAAAATACAAATTGGAGCGATATTGAAGAGGTGGGAAAAATTGACTACGTATGGTGACTAAAAAGCCACCATATTACCATACAGGAAAGTATTCGTTGAAACCTAACATTCAGACCCGAGAATACGGTTGATTCTCGGACGTAGTCTTAGTATCTCAGCCGCGCTTATATTGCAGCTTTGCATGTGGAGACTATGAAGTATTCACACGGCCCTAGCACCGGCTTAAGCGGAATTAGATACGCTAGCTCGGGAGTTGTGGTGACAGAATAAGCTCAAACAACTCAGCTGATGTTTATGGATAATCATTATGGACGTCTGATGGAGTAATCTCCTTAACATGGGGTAACCTGGTAAATGCAAGTAGCCTAGAAAAACTAACCTGTAATGTCCGCTGTCGTGCGGCTTAAATTTCCCACCGAAACAATAAACCTACATGTATTATCGGAAGTTGGAAGTTAACAATTTTATTAAAAATAAGTTACAACTAGACGATGTCCAATATATTAAAATGGACCGAGCTCACGAGCTTGAAGAAGAAGTGCGGCGGAACCGCGGCCTATGGTGGTAAATCTCAGTGACTACGAGGACAAAGAAAGGGTAAAGAAGGTGGGCCTAGCGGGAAAAATCTGAGATACTCCATATGGGGGTACGGGGCCAGCTACCTCGCAAGGTATACTAGGCGAGAAGTGCTTGTTGCTCTGTCATACGGACGGGCTCAAAGCTGTATATCGACACCAGACCCGTCTCAGAAAATGACAGTAAGAGAGATAACGGCAGAAGAGACTACCATGGTGACGGCAGACCAGGCTATCACGTTGACGGCGGCAGACAAGGATACCACGTTGACGTCGGCAGACCAGCTTAATTCTCTCTCTCTCTCTCTCTCTCGCTTACAAGGATAGCCACGGTACTCGGGCTTTGCTCAACTAGGGAGGTTCCGCGAGGGAGGAGTTCATGATCAGTCAACAGGGAAGTCGAAGCTAAATATAAAGCTTCGAAGCTAAAGCTAAATATGTTTCATTGTGTTTCGCTTATATACCACCAGAACAATGTACTCTACAATATTCATCAATTTAATATCTTTGATGAGCTACAAGCTGATATTATAAAATCTAATGACAATGGAACAACTGTGATAATGATCAATGACTTAAATGCAAGATTAGGCGAAAAATTTAGACTTCATTGAAGTTGATGGCCAAACCATGACCCGGACGATTTCAACCCAGATGCTAAAAAAGTTCCTGTCTCTATGGACAAGGGCATGTACAGTTTTGGTCTTAAATTACTGTAAATAAGCACATCGTGTGCCATTAGAATAGGTAACTGCAAAATTGGTGAAGATGCTAGAATAGGCAAATATACAAATACTTGGGCGTAGTGTAATTGCTGATTTACTTTTACATGGTCTGTGCGGCATAAAAGATAGACTATATGATGTTGTAGTAAATATTGATAAAACTGTGGATATTGATGTGTAGTACGTAGAGAAGTTTACAACAGTCAATGATAATATTTGTTTCCACTTGTCAATAAGAGGCTTACCATACGGAATAATTGGATAGTATTTTTGCATGTAGCCACCCAAAATAAAAGCTCCATGGTTTGATAATGAACGCACTAAAAAGAAAGAAGATTATATAAATTCTGTTTATATTTATAATAAATCCCAATTTGATCCAGATTTATCAGTCATGTTATTTAAAAAGAAGGCAATCTAAACGCTACTGCAGAAAGATGAAATAGGAAACTGAAAATTTCATCAGATCTCAATAATCTCCGAAGGAAAAATCTTATTCTGGCAAAGAAATAAGCCCGCACAAATTCTACGAGTTCTTTAACTCTTTACAATCGGTAGTGAATAACTACAGTGCCCAAACATGTTACTTTTATCAAAACCTGTGAAGCTATATACGTAGACTTGAGCGACGAAATTACTCAATATCAAGTGCTAGCGACATTTGATACTCTTCAATTTGATAAGGCTCCAGGAATTGAGAAAATATTGAACGAATATTTAACAGTGGGAAAAGATATCTTCTCATAAATACTTTGTAAGCTATTTAAGATTTTCCTCGATTCTGGTTATTTTATCAAATCTTGGTGTGAACGATGTATTTTGCCTATTTTTAAGAAAAGGGGATGCTACTGACCCATCTAATTATAGAGGCATCACCCTCGTGGTTAAGGTTTCTAAGGTTTTCACAGGGATACTCAAAACGTCTAAAACAATGGTCGTTTACATACGACAAAATTACGACAAAATTTCAAATTACAATTTGGTTTTAAAAACCAGGAGGAAAAAGGCTATTCTGTATATTCGTTGACCTTGGAACATTCTTTTGATAATGTTTATAGAGAGGGACGATGGTTAACGTTATTCAGATATTGGGTACGCGGCAAACAATTAAACGTTTTGAAATCCATGTATAGCACTGTTAAATCACACTCTTCCCATCTGGATAAACTTACGGACGTTTTTGTTTGTAAACTTGGGGGTTTTTATTATGTGTATTCATTTAGGATTTGGAAATATACTTTTTTCGTGTTACACTGGCATCAGTTCAGGGGACGTAACTCTTTTCTGGAGGGGTTCCAGAAACAACTAACCGGGTGCGCTGGAATTAACTTTGTCAAAGATTTATTCAACCCACATGGTAGATTAATGGCACTTCCACAGCTGGAGGCAAAATTTAATTTTGTCACAGATTTTAAGCTGTACTATAATATAATTAAGGCAGTGGTTTCCTTTGTTGGATCAAATGTATATAACCGAAATATGGATGACGTAGAAATTACTTTAAGCATCCCTAAGCTGAATGGGATCAAGTTGGATATTTGTACATGGTGTGGTAAATCATTTTATGAAATATTACGAATGTGTTCGATAAACACACCTTGTAGATGTCAAGATGCATATGATCCAGTAATTTGGAAAGATATTTGGAAAATGTTGCACAGAATACCGTCTGAAATGAAAGTGAAACAGCTACATTTTAAACTTGTTCACAAAATTGTGCCTTGTAAGGTTTATTTGTGCCATAGGCTTAAACTGAAAAACAACGATTTATGTGATATATGTAACGTGGAAGACACAATTGAGCATTACTTTTTACATTGTATGCGAAATGCCACTTTTTGGATGAATGTAAAGAACTACATTGACAGTATGACTGACCAGTTTTTGAGTAGTTTTAATATTAGAGATGACGAAATTTTGCATGGAGTGTTCAGAAATTCTTCTCATACGAATTTCATAAATTACGTACTTTTGCAAGCCAAGTTTTTCATTTACCGTCATAAAGTTTTGGAAACAGTCCCATTCTTTCGGCAGTTCTTAAAAGAATTCAAAAATAATGTTCAAATTTTATTGAAATCAAACGTAAAATTTAACTTTCAAAATCAGCTAGAGTTGATCTTGCAATGATGGTCATGTTGTATACGGGAGTCACGTCGTTTTATCGGCTGTTTTCCCGCTTTGTATTCAGTCGTACGGTAGAGAAGGTATATTTTCAATGTTTTGAGACACGCCTCTTTTCACGTGGTGAAAAGTTTGTATTATTTGAACATTACGGCACATTGTATACACAAACATATACACTGTATTCATCTATGCCTCGTGCGCCCTGGTCAGGCGTCGTTTCATACATTGCAACAATGTGAAATCTATGTAAATATTAACTACACAAAGTGTATATTCTAATTTTCAAGTATGCAACCCACATGGGCAGGGGGCACGTGGCAGGGGTGTGTCTTGGGTGAATCGCTGTGATGAATCAATGATTGATTGTGCCCACTATAGTCTAGGAAAAGCACGCGGTGGGGGCGTGGCTTTATTTCACTTAACCATTGTGTGATTACCCAGATTGACATTTCGCATACCGTGAAGCTGCATAGCTCGTGTTTTTCTTGTATTTCTTGTATTTATTTTAATAAGGTATAGTCTACAAGAAAGTGGTAAACTTTCTCACGTAAATCTTATCATACTGAGTCTTACAATATTTACCATATATGATATCTGGGTTTAAATTCATCATATTATTCATTAACACAATGCTATTCTGTGGGTGGCAACTTCTTTGTTGGTGTGGGGCTGACGTTTCGTTGGAGATACTTCCAACTTTTTCAGAGCTAATGATTAGCTTTGGGAGAGTTGGAGGTGTCTCTGGCGGGGCGTCGGCTCCGCAGCAATGGAGGGGTTGTTCATAGAATGGCAGTGTGTTATATACGCCAACTTCTAAATCCCTATCAAAGAAATTATATTAAGCATTATTAAACTATTAAAAATGCCCTGTAACCCCTGACCACGTGGCATTGTAAGGGCATACTGTGTAAAAAACGTGGTTAACTGTTCAATAAATGCCCAGTGGTTCGTCCAGGGCTTAACCGAAAAAAAAAAAAAAAAAAAAAAAAAACCTAACCGGTTTTCATATATAGTGTGATGTGTGGGACTTAAGCCTTAATATTCAAAACGCTCTGATGTTTCGGAAAGGCGGGTATCTATTTAAATATGTCGTCGCGATATGAGTGAAATATTGTCGAAATCGATGTCAAATCCTATTCACTTACTCTATCTAAATATGTGAAATTAACATATAATGAACACTTTTGAAATATTTGACGATTTCAATTATCTTGGTTGGTATTTACAAGTCATGGGAAATTTTCCAAAACAGAGAAAAATCTTGCTGAAAAATGTTCGAAGGCATTGGGGGCGATGAGGTCTAAAGTGAATGCAAGTGGTCTGATACCAAATGACGTAACATTCCTATTTGACAGCTGCGCTAATTCAATACTAGAATACACCTGTGAAGTGTGGGGTTTTCACAAGGCCGAAGCGATAGAACGTGTTCATCTTAAGTGTTATAAAGATCTGCTTGGGGTAAAATCACCTAGCGCAGTTTTATATGGAGAACTAGGAAGTATGCCACCAAGATATATTCGATTAAAGAGAATTTTAAAATATTGGTTTAAAGTTAGAAATACAGAAAATCTAATACTTTATATTGTGCGCAATGTAATCAATCCGAGAGGGCTGAACATTGGGTAACGTTAGTAAAGAACACTTCAGGAAAAATTGGTTTTAATGAGGTGTGGCTATACCCAGATTCTGTGAATGTGTCGGTATTTTTGAAAATCTTTTCATGGCGAATTAAAGATTGCTATCTTATAGAACTTAGAATCTTTGTATTTTAGCAAATATTAAACATCGAATTACAAGCGTATGGTCCGTCATTCATAATTCAGCCGTCGTCCATTAGAGAATATCCGGGTCCATAATCTAAAGACATATTCCATATTCCATATAACAGTATTAGCGCCAAATTTCCTGCAAGAGAGAAGCGGTCAACAGTTTTCAATGACGCCGGCAAGACATCACGATGTTCCAAAAATATCAAATCCGTATCGCTGATCAGTATTCTTAATCCGTAATATTCGTTCTATAGTCGTCATCTGAAGAATGATGTACCTCAGTCACGCTTTGATTGTGACTGTTCATATGAGTACCATGAGGATCTTTAAGTACGTGGGTTAAGCGGGATAAGACGCAAGTTACGAAACGTAACGCCATAGATTTTGCACGCTACTCTCGTATTTTACTATCCGCATGCGATATGTATCGCCAAATTTGTGAAACTTTGAGTGAAGGCGCTTGGTGGTGTAGCCCTGTTTTATAAGTTTCTGCAACACTGTTTTGTGACGTTGATTAAAATCGTCACATTTAACACAGGATCTAGCAAATGCTACTAGGCGTCATATGTATACGCCATATGCAGGTCCCAGCCACTGGAATATTACTGTCCAGAAAGGGATAGTTTACGATGTCGAGATTGTAATCATCTTTTTTGTCATACAGTCGACGAGAGAGAAAGCCCGCTTCATTTTTATAGAGATATTATTAGTTATACGTCGCCCTTCCGGGGTAATACGGGATGAGATTTGGTTTCTGTGAGAGATCTGTGACCTGTGACAGCCATTATTTGAGATGCTGAATAGTTGTTTCTACCAAGGATGGTGATGCCGGTTGCTCGTATACTGTGGTTAGTGTATGGTTCAGAAAGTTTCAGATATAACTTTCGAGATATAACTTTCGAATGAAGCAACAGGACAGAACGCGGAATCTTCTTCTTCAGGCATGAATCCGGTAACCTCTTTTTGCTGGGCCCGGCGATTTTTTGTGAGTTCATCCTCCTTTTTTTCACATACCTCTGCCCAGTTTTCGGGTCCCGCTTGATGATGAATGTGTTTTTTGTCATCTATTCCATATTGTCCACTCTCCTTCAAAAGAAGAACAGACAAACGTCGAAGTGAACTTTATTTGCAAGCCCAGATGGGGTTTTTGGGGACATGAGAACAGACTTGTAGATTCTTGGTATGTGCTTTAGAATAGGTTAACCAGAGGACTATTCTGTGAAGTCATGTGACGCAGTCAGTATGTCGGCACCTCTTCCCACTTCCCTTATATGTGTTGTAATTGTAGAGTTTACAACGATCGGACTCGTTTATAGGCTCATAATGATCGGTGTCGCCTTTGCCAGATGCCTTCAACTCTGCAAGTGCGGTTTTGAATCACCTGTTGGCTTCATTAAACTCCGAATTTCTAATCAATACGGTGGGGCCTTCAGGTAACGATTCAGAGAATGTCGAAAGTTTTCGAGAGTGGATGTTTTGTACAATTCTTGCTTTCGGGCATCCAAATAAAAATGACTGAGTACCTCTGCTAACCTCTCGGCCGACAATCCTTCTAATTCTTCACTCTGTCCCTTCTCTTTCAGGTAATACTTCAAAGTTCTGGCGGACGCTTTGTTCGATTTTTTGTGTTGCTGGGAATAATATTAGCCCGCTTTTCAACAACGTCATCGTCCATGTGAGAGGCGAAACGTTTGCCTGATTCAGCCATTTTGTTTAGCAGACGATGGAATCCAGTGAATTCGTTGCCCTTGGCGACGGGGTTATACGATATATATTCGACCAGCAAGTTGACAATACACCATCACACATGAGGTATGTCAGCCAATCAAAAGTCTTTATATATCGAGTATCCACAGCGAGAAGATCGTCCATATAGCGTTTGGTGAATGAGAAGGAACGGGCTTTGAATGGATTGGTTTTTGAAAGCGCCTGCATATAGTCATATTCATAAGAAAACAGATAAAGTTCAGCCAGTAGGGGTGCACAATTAGTACCCATTGGAATGCCTAAATGCTGTTGATATATTGTGTTGCCAGATTTCACATAGATATTTTTAATGAGAAATTCAAGCGACTCTATAGACAAAGAAACATCCCATGAATGATATCTCTTGTATGTAGTAGAGCTAAAGAATGCTTTATGACTTCCGACATTAATATATCTACGATCAGTTTTCTTGAACACATCTACTATTAATGAACTTAGACCATCAATACGGTCCTGCCGAGGGATTGTGGTATAGAGAGTCGAGAAATCCCATGTGGATGCATGTCTATACGGTATGTGACCTTTAGCATCAAGTTATTCCGTAAGACATTTTGAGTCTTTCAATATCCATAAGCATTCAACGAGTCTTTCAATATCCATAAGCATTCAACGCCAGAGTTTTTATAAATAGTGGCGCAATACCTTTCCCAAAATTATTTGGAGCTTTGTCTGCTGGGACTATGCCGAATTTCCTCTGGAGATCTGCTAGAACTTCTTGCGAGTTGGGGCTTCCCAGTACTTGTTTTGCTTGGGGAAGGGTACTTCTGCCAATATGGCGGATTTTTTCAACGATCTTGCTCTTGGTGAGTTCCAGCCAATCATCGAGTACTGTAGATTCAACTTTTTCTCGCTTAGACCAATCAATAACGTACTGTTCCAAAGCAGACAGGACTATCTTCTGGTCGGCCTTCAGATTTATATTTCTCCGGTCTCTATATTTAGGTCCCTTCATCAGGAGTAATCTTAGTTCCTTATCACTCACCACATCAAGGTTACCAGTCATAACGTGTTTGCATGGTGTATAGATAAAGTTCGATGATTCACAATCACAACTATAGCCCCCGACGTGTATAAGTTGCAGTCAAATTCCTTGACAGCATTAGAGTAATTGAATATTTTGGTGGCTATAGATTTAGTATACTTATATGAAATGCAAGGAGGTTCTGTGAACTTAAAATAGTTTGGTACAGTATTGCGTACCTCTGGATCATTCAGGATTCGAGGTAAATTAATAATGTCCAGTTCTTTATCTAAGTAGAAAGTTTCAAGAAAAGCCGGTCTTGGGGTGTTTTTTATTATGTTCACTGGACGATGCAACCGAAAATACGCTATATATTGACATACTTTAGAGATTTTGGGTGGTATTATATTTCCTGAGGACGCATATTGTTGTATATCTCTGGCTATATGATTTGAAGCTCTCAGAGGTAACGCATACAGTACTGTACGTAAGCTATGTGTACTATTGGGTGTGTTAGTTAAACCAACTGAGTAATTTAAAGTGATATGATCGTGAATCATCGCATTATTAAACTTTCTCTAACCATGGCTGCGATGTCTCCGATGATGGGGTTAAAATAAAATGCTATAAGCAATTGCTTTTTCCTAACGGATTTTCTGTGACCATTCACCCTAAGATGGAGTCTTTGGGCGGTCTTGCCAACATACTGTTGACCGCACTTCTTACAGGAAACTAAACATATACAATTTGTAGTAGAACAACTAAGATCAACATACGAGTTTACAGAATATGAGTTACAAGTTAACGCGGAGCCAAATGACGCCAAAGTATTACAGAGTGGACACGTGAGACATCCACGGTGTCCACATGTAGAAATCTTGAAATTATTACATGTAGAATTCGGTGTTAAGCAGTCATCAAGAGCAATGTTACAAGGTTTGAGATCGTGACCTTGCTTTGCGGTCAGAAATATATCTGTCATTCGGATTGAAAAAGGTCTTAGTGCATTTCGAACTTTTAGAGACTCGGCCGAGAAACCTGCACTAAGGTTCCTCGGGTCTGTCTTACTATACTTTCTTTCTGTTGTATCCATTATGAGTGTTGGGTGTGCAGGGGCCCGGCTTCGTTGGCAATTTGTCCACCAGCAGAATCCAGGCATACACAGGTTAAAGTTACAAGCGTCTGGTCCGTCATTCATAATTCAGCCGTCGGCCATTAGAGAATATCCGCGTCCATAATCCATGGCCATCATTGGCCCTATGTCGACTAAGAAAATTCGCTCTAAAGCTAAAAATAAAAACTGGTCGACACAGCAATGATCAGGTAGCGAATATGAACAGGGTATGTGACATGTGTAATAGGACCAACATTGTACCATGCATGATATGTTGTGAGGCTAGCGACAAGTTTTGCCAAAGCGAAGATTTACCGATTGATTAAGTCTCAGCGACTGTAATGGGGCACGTCTAATCACAGACTGTGGATGTTGATGTACTTCATTAATCGTTTGACTAAAGTAACCCAGCTGTTAGCATCAATCTCGGACAGCGTATATTAGAATATACATTCACCAGAATACAGGTACATGTATCCAATTGCATAATGTTCTAGCAATATTTCACTATCCGTACAAACACGTGCATAATGACCAAATACCCAGTTCTTCAGACTCGGCGATCAAACTCTAGCGCTGTACGGTCTTTTGACATAATTTCGAGCAAAAGTCAAGATTTCTTATCATATTTCTATGAAATATGACCAAATATACCATGCTGATTCCGAATATTTCAGAATATTTGACGCGTCTCCAGCCGTTTTCCATCTCACTTTTTTCGTATTTGGTTAGCAAGTTTTAGACTCAGTTTATCACGTCTCTTTCCAGAGTTTAAAAGGCTGCGCGTAGAAATAAATTCGTTATCCAGTGTCGGGGAGTAGGATACGGGAATTTATCCTGTTTTCTGGCGAATACCCCACTCCCGCTTCGCGGTCGTGGGGTATTTTCGCCAGAAAACAGGATAAATTCCCGTATCCTACTCCCCGACACTGGATAACTCATATTATCCTCCATTAGCATCCCGTGACAGATAGAAATGAAAATTAACTGCAAATCCAGGTGGTTTTAGAACAGCATTTCTCAGATAGAATACACAAAACAAAACATCTATTTCAGGTCTTCGTCTATAATTCCCCTATAGCGCCTCACGTGTAAAATATCTTTCAAATAAAGCTAGAGAGTAATCTGGGCACAATTCCCCATATATGTGTACCACGTCCTGTAGGACAATGAAGAAAGAAAGAGACTTAATCACAGGTTTATCAAGGGAGATAACTCCATCAGTCAAAGGTGATTTGCAGAACGCTGAGACCTCAAATAGAAGTGAATTTGTGAAATTTTAGTCTGCGAATCCAAGTACAATTGCTGACTATCAGCAGATGTGTTACATTCAACGTAAACTTATATGCGATTGAAATATTTGTCCATGTTCATCTGTTTCATATAATTACAGTAAATTGCGAAACATAATGTTCCTCCCGGTCGACCGTACTCACGATCTCGTGGAGTGAGGAAAGGGTGTGTTTTTCGAGCTATTTTTAGTAATTTCTTCACTGCGATATCTAACATTATCCTCCATTATCATCTAGTGACAGGAAGAAATAAAAATTAACTGCAAAATTACGATCCCCGTGGATTTAGAACAGCGTTTCTCAGATAGAATACACAAGCTTTGAACAAAACACCTATTTCCGGCCTTTCTTCTAGTAGTACCCAGTAGCGCCTCACGTGTACAGAGTTCACGAATTGCTCAGCGTGTTCATCCGCACTGATTATTCCGTTTAAATTATGCTGCCAAACATTGATGATTGAATGAAATATTAATCAGCAAGCTCCGTCTGTATGCTACATTGTGGGAAGGAAAATTTTGAAACACTTGACACCACAGATAGGGTAACATCTGAAGCAGTACTGAGGGTAATATTATAGCCAAGCTCCAAAGAATAAATATTTTGCAGCTAATTCTGGAACCTACCTGCCATCTTTGCAATCAGTGGAATTCGACATCTACACTATATAAGCCCTTATACGCTAAAATATCTTTCAAATAAAGCTAGCGAATAATCTGGGCACAGTTCCCCATATATGTGTACCACGTCCTGTAGGACAATCAAGGAAATAAGTGAACTAATCACAGGCGTATCAAGGGAGATAACTCCATCAGTCAAACGTGATTTGCAGAACGCTGAAAGCTAAAATAGATGTGAATTTGTGAAATTTTAACCTGCGAACTCAAGTAAAATTTCTGACTGATCAGGAGATGTGCTGCAAATTCAACGTAAACTTATATCCGACTGAAATCTTTGTCTATGTTCATCTGTTTCATATAATTACAGCAAATTGCGGAACATAATGTCCCGACCGACCGACCGTACCCACGGGCTGTGGAGTGTGAGGGGGACGGGGAGGCTGTGTTTTTCGAGTTATCTTTAGTAATTTCTCCACTGTGATATCTAGCATTATCCTCCATTGGCATCCCGTGACAGGAAGAAATGAAAATTGACTGCAAAATCACGATCCTCGTGGAATTAGAAGAGCATTTCTCAGATAGAATACACAAACTTTGAGCAAAACATCTATTTCCGGTCTATCCTCTGGGAATCCCCTATAGCGCCTCACGTGTACAGAATTCACGAGTTGCTCAGCATGTTCATCCGCACTGACTATTTCAATTAAATTATGCTGCGAAAATTTGATGATTGAATGACATATGAATCAGCAAGCTCCGCCTGTATCTTACATTGTGAAGGAAGGAAAATTTTGAAACACTTGACACCAGATAGGGTAATATCTGAAGCACTGCTGAGGGTAATATTATAGCCAATCTCCAGAGAATAAATATTTTGCAGCTAATTCTGTAACCTAAACCCCCCCCCCCTCCCCCCTCCATCTTTGCAATCAGTTGACTACATACAGTGCACTATATAAGCACTAATACGCTAAAATATCTTTCAAATAAAGTTAGGGTGTAATCCTGGCACAGTTCCCCATATATGTGTACCACGCCCTCAAGGACAATCAAGAAAGAAAGTGAACTAATCACAAGCTTCTCAACGGAGATAACTCCATCAGTCAAAAGTGATTTGCAGAAGGCTGAGAGCTAAAATAGAAGTGAATTTGTGAAATTTTAGCCTGCGAATCGAAGTAAAATTGCTGACTGATCAGGAGATGTGTTGCAAATTCAACGTAAACTTATGTCCGACTGAAACCATGATCATCTGTTTTATATAATTACAGCAAATTGCGGAACATAATGTCCCTCCTGGTCGGCCGTACTCACGAGATTGTGGAGGGGGAGGGGTGTTTTTGAGTTATTTTTAGTAGTTTCACCACTGTGATATCTAGCATTATCCTCCATTACCATCCCGTGACAGGAGGAAATGAAAATTACCTGCAAAATCACGATCCCCGTGGATTTAAAACAGTATTTCTCGGATAGAATACACAAACGTTCAACAAAACATCTATTTCAGGTCTTTCGTCTAGAATTCCCATATAGCGTCTCACGTGTACATAATTCACGAGTTGCTCAGCATGTTCATCCGCACTGATTATTTCAACTAAATTATGCTGCCAAACATGATTGAATGAAATATGAATCAGAAAGCTTCGTCTGCATGTTACATTAAAGGAACACTTGACACCACAGATAGGGTAATATCTGAAGCAGTACTGAGGGTAATATTATTGCCAAGCTTCAAAGAATAAATATTTTGCAGCTAATCCTGTAACCTAACCCCCATCTTTGCAAATCAGTGGAACTCTACATCTATAATATATAACCCCTAATACGGTAAAATATCTTTCAAATAAAGTTAGGGGGTAATCTGGGCACAATTCCCCATATATGTGTACCACGCCCTGCAGAACAATCAAGAAAGAAAGTCACATACTCACACGAATCCAAGTAAAATTGCTGACTGATCAGGAGATGTGTTGCAAATTCAACGTAAACTTATATCCGACTGAAACCTTTGTCCATGTTCATCTGTTTCATATACTTAAAGCAAATATAATGTCCCTCCCGGTCGAGCGTACTCACGAGCTTGTGGAGTGGGGGGGGGAGGTGTGTTTTTCGAGTTATTTTTAGTAGTTTCACCACTGTGATATCTAGCATTATCCTCCATTATTACCAGTTACCGGGACGTTCTCTGTAGAATATCCCTAATTTCGGCGTGTCATAAAACCTCATATCAGACCGATAAAACAACATCGGCGGGCGGCGGGCCGATAATGAGCTGCAGCCTAATATCGGCCCGCTACCTGACCTTTGACACAGTGACGTAAGATCGGTGACTCGCGCTTACCATGATGATGTAATGCTTTAGCAGACGACAACAAGAAGACATCACTCTCTGATCTGTACGCGCGGAACGAGTATTTCATCATACAGGATGATATCCTCGTTGTTGTTTTTATTGAAGCTTGTTTTGAAACTGGTAATAATAGTAATAACATGATTTTTTTCGGGCCCTTGGGCCGCTAATGACTATGTTGGGCTGCTAATTACTGATGTCGGGCCAATAAAAAAGTATAACGCCCTCAAAAATCATGTTATTGTTATATTAGCATCCCGTGACAGGAAGAAATGAAAATTAACTGCAAAATCACGATCCTCGTGGATTTAGAACAACATTTCTCAGATAGAATACACAAACTTTGAAAAGAAAAACATCTATTTCAGAACTATCGTCTAGGATTCCCCTAATATATGAATATGAATCAGCAAGCTCCGCCTGTATGTTACATTGCAGGTAAAAATGAGCTATTGATGTGTCCCAGTACGTCACAGGTTAAACAGGTTCAGTTCGCCCTTGGAAAACGAACGTTGTCGCACTTTAGTCCTGAACTACATACTGATGTTGTTGATTACCACTTCTCCCACTTCACTTGAAATGTACCAAACCACACTCCAATCCAAATGATTCTTGAGAACGTAAACTATGTTCTAAGACGAGTACTTTTCGCCCGTCTGAGCTAATCACGTGGGTATCGTCGTTTGATTGTGTCCTGTACAGAACACAGGTCGCAACTGTCACAATTTCCTCAGGAATAAAACAATAAAAGTTAGCTATGATATTATCTAATAATAACACAACTGAGCATTTAATGCGATATATTCTTACCACGAACATCGAACTTTCGCGGATTTGACGTCATTTACTGCATTTTACCCTAAAGCACACTGTTCAGCTGGCTAACAAAGCATTACACCGGTTAAAAAGAAATTAAGAGGAGTCGAACGAACATATTTTGTGGATCCGTGAATTTTGCCTTTCAAAGCAATTTCAGCACACGTCTTAAGTATTAGTCCATGATAGCATTTAAACTACTTCTGCTGGCTGGACATATAAAATGGACAATCAACCACAACGGAAATGTAATTTATCGTTCCCAATTCAGTGGCATAAACTTGGCATATGTATTAGACTATGTTTGTATGTCACCTGGTAACGTGCAAGCCAGCGAGAGGTGACTTATTGCGGTGGGACGAGGACTACATGTAGCAATCTTCTCGACTTCATGCGGTACAAAGTACAGTGTGGTAAATGGATTTGTAACTATGTATATTAACATAAAAAAAAATCGAGCAATAAATGTCGCTCGTGCTTTGTTACTTCATAAGCAAATATAAAGGTTGTAGTTTACCGTTTCAATGCCACCCGTAGCTGCCCATCTATAATACTGACGATTTATTATGTTTTCCTAACTTTCTCCATGCAACGCGTGACTAAAATCGGCATATATAATATAGCTTTGACCTTTATACAAACCAAATACCGAATTATTGTCAACCGTTACATGTGTAAAATGGGTCTTGGGTAATCATTCCCTCACAGAATTCTCTGATATGAATGATACATCAGTGATCCAGAGAGCCTACGCTGCATGAAAGTCAAATGATGATACTTTGTTAAACATTGTGAAATTCCGTGGGATCTCCGGGATATCGCATCTGTTCTGCTTCTCGTGATTCTTCAGAGACAACATTGTACAACGACTGCATTATTACGGCTCGTTTTGCTCATTATTGACCTGTCAAACGTACAAAATGGGTGTTTGACTGCCTTGGCTGGCACTCCCTCTAAGACTTCTCCGATTTGAATGATACTGCCTCATACTTACTGTTTTGCCTGCTCTCGAACTTTGGGTGATGCCACATTTTCGTGCGATTCTTCATGCAATCTAAAGATTCACAATACTCCATTATTATAGCAGGATGGGTAAGTTTGCAAATCGTTTTTTCCAGCTAGCGAGATGGCCTGGTATATATAGGAGAATGTGAAGAAATGCGGATTGATCTGCAAAGAATTCCATGATTACAAAAAAAACAAATACTTGCCCAAATGTACAAAAAAGGGCTTGTAACCCACATGTAACCCGATTTACAAATAACAAAAACAGATTATACATATAGTTAGTACCATATTGATTTTTTTTTCAGGTGAGGTGAGGGGCCCACGGTGGCCGAGTGGTCTGGGGCGCTTCGCTGATGACCGCTAGCCTCACACCGCTGAACCAGCACGAATTCGAGCCAAGCTGGTCCATGTGTGGAAGTTTATCAGTTACTTGCCGACGGGCGGTGGTTCTCTTCGGGTATGCCGGCTTCCTCCACCAACCAAATCGACGGTCACCATATGAGTAAAACAAACTTGAGTGTGACATTGAACCAATCTTCAGGTGAGATAATTTTACATGATTTCTTGAAAGAATATTATTTCTAAATAGAACATGAATTTTCTTAGATATTTCTTCAAGTGTCAAATTTTGTGTATATTAAGCAATAGGGAAACACATACATACACATAGGTGCTGTTTGTACAGCGTTCGTGTATATATTCATGTGTTTACCTTCAGATAACGTCCATCCGAGGAAGAAAATTTCCCTGCGATAGATAGGTCATGTCACAACAATCCAGCTAGGCCCAGAAAGTGCTACTTTACTAGTATTCTTCTTCTAGTCTTCATACTAGACTTCTAGACTAATACGGCTAGCATAGTCGCATTGTTCCATAGTCTTCACATGAACACCTGCAAAAGCGCGGCTAAGATACTAAGGCTACGTCCGAGTTCCTGTAGAGTCATATGGTTGTTTTTTAGTCGCCAGACGTCGTCAGTTTGTCTCACATCTTGCTTATCGCTCCAACCAAGATCTAGCACACATATGTGTGCGTCAGGCACTCAATAGAGAATATTTCGTAATTTTTTCGGGATTTTATAATCATATGTAACTTCTTTACGTAACAATGAAAAGCAATTAGCAATTTGTGTGATTCGTTTCGCTGTTTTCTCTCGCGTTTGTTTCTGTTATTTCGCACTATACGATTTTACAGTAGACACGCGGGTGACATGCTGTTGATAGCTCAATGTATATATATATGTACAATTGTCATATATTGATTTAAAAAAAATTAATTGAACGCAACATTTAACTTTGGTGGAGAAAGATGCCAGCCAACTGACAATAGACCAAATAAATTCACAGTCCAATATCTTGACTACATATCTCTGTGATGATGTGTACCACAGGCACGCTTTTATTGTATCTGTTCATGTAGACATCGTTAATAAACAAACGGCCCCTAATACCGGCATGGGCGGTAGTTGATACCCACAGTTAACAATAGTTATCCGTGCATGCTTCAATATGTTCCTTATGATGATTCCTCGCTGCGGTCTGTAGTCTCTTGGTTACAAACCACCAAGAACAGCCGTATTTAATAAGTAGTACATCGACTGAGCACATATTGGGAAAGATATATTCCCTAACATACGGAGCCACAAACGTACCGCTACATAGAAAAGCATAGCTTTTAACACAAACATATAAGGCATTCAGCATACATTCCTCCCTGTTTTCTGGAGATACGGCTGGCTCAAATAATGCGATTCCGCCCGAAACCATCATAGCGAATTTGGAAGGCGGGGCTAACAAACTGGCTAAACATTTTTGTCTATTAATATACATGTATGGAAACATCTGAAACTCTTATCACAAACGATTTCTCGCCCAGTCAGATACAATGACCAATCAATGATCCTAGGAAGTATCCTAGGAAGTCAGCTCCGAATTGAAAATCCTGGATCCAGCGAACTCGTCTATTGCAGAACATAGAAATTTATAACGTGCCTCGGCAACGGGTTGGTAACAGGTCATTATAGGCCTACCCATATTGAACTGGTTGATGACCAAATGGCATCTCCTGAGTCGTGGGTTATTTAGGCCATATAAGAAAAAGGCTTGTTTCAGCCAGTTTAGGGGAAACTGCCTTTCTAACCTGGAGGTAACATTTCCTTACATGAAGTTATAAATAAATAAATACATTTTATTGGGAAAGCGCTTTCGGCCTCGGTTACAGGGAGTAGTCAGTTGAACGCGCGGAAATTTTCAATACATGACTTTAAATGGGAGGTAACTCTCAGCAGCCGGACAACTTATGCACAAGCTGCGCTGAAAAGAAACTTAGCATGAAAATCAAGTGAATCTGAGGAATCATGGGGCGAATGTTTCATGAACTTGAACATTCAATGGATGGTTCCGCTCCTGAATCTGTCTGTGTCAACCCGCTAATTTCACCGAATGAACATATCTTGAATTCATAAATTGTGAGAAAATGACAAAGCATATGAATTCCATGATAATTTGCCTGGTTCTCTCCAATTCTCCATCAATATCAACATGAATCGAGGAGTTGATATCCGATATGTCTGCATGTAGATGACTTTATTATATATCGTAAAATTGAGTCAGCTCGTTAAGAATGATCGGCAACGAACCGAAATAAAATCTCTTTGTTGTAAGAATATAGATTATGAGATCCATGTGCAAAGTAACTAAGCACACAGCTCTCCATATATCTACATATATGAGAAATAACTGACAAACTGAGTAAAAATTTTGTCTCTGTCTTGTTCAAGAATATGAGAGTAAATAATTGAGTATGTGAGACGAACGGATGAATATTATTATATTTCTGCGTAATAATTTCTTGCGTGATTTCTTCTTTTCATTCAAATTAATATTTTCTCATTTTCTCCCGAATGAGAAAAACATCATTTTTGCAAATTTACCAAAAATAAGTCAAGTTTGACATTTTTGAAAGTTACCATTCGTGTCAGCTTTTCGGATTGAATGTTCTATATATACAAAACAAAAATAAAATTCCTCGTATTAGAATTTCAAAATATGACCTGGTTTAAGAAAATTCAAAAACAAATGTGAGATTTTTATACCGTGCACACACCAACGTTGATTTGTACATAGGTCTACCAGTTGATCGAAGTGAGCTGAGTTGAAAACCTAGCTACTCATAATCAAATGACGAATACCAACGAACAGACGTTGCTCAAACACTTATAGTTTGCTGCTACGATACAAACGAAATAAAAAGGTAATGAATGTCATACCCAACCTTTCCATTAAAGCGTTCCTTTAAGGAATGTCTTAGTTGTTTTCGAATAAACCAATTGTTATTTCTCAAAATGCCCCAATTTCAGCCGCGGTTGCAGAAATAAGCCAGGAAAAAGCGTGAAAGTTTCAACCCATGCTTTTAAATGGGAGGTAACTCTAACAGTCATATTAATATATAGCATAAACAATTGTTGTATTGTTGGGAAAATGATGCGATTCAAAAAGTTGTTTTGATCCTGGACAAGGGCACTGAAAACCATTAAAGAGATGTAAATGCATTTTCACACGTAAAGCTTGAAATCTACTGAACTTCTTATTATTCAATCTTTTTCCTTTAGTTAAAAAATTGTAAAATTAAATTGGCGATCGTTATTTATTTTTGTAATGAAGGCGCATTAGGACACTGTTACCAACAAGATCTAAGCTGACCAACTTTTGATGAAAATTTCTGGTGATTTTTGATGAAAATCACTGGCGATTCTGACTTGGGCGGTGCCCATCTTAATATAGGCAGGATTTCAACTGGGGGTGGGGATTTTCAAGAGTTCAGTTCGCGTCCTAATGCCTACTCTACTTCGTAGGTCCTGTGACTTTAGTCACACTGCTGATGATAAATATTTGGGAAGTGGAAAGCTTCGTGCTCAATCGAATGTACTGCTTTCAATTATTCATGTTTTCTTTACATTAAAGCGTACAACACTAATGTATATGCCTCAGTTAATACAGTTCTATTATACAGAACCGTACTTGAGAGAAACTCAAAAAGAAATAAAAAATAAAAATAATGAACAATAAATCGCCCAAGTAGCACATACCGACAAATCTCGTCATCATGGCGTAAGCTGAGCAACCAAGGTAAATCTGTTCGCATGTGCTGAGACAGGTAATCCCTAATATCTACCCGTGGAAATATTTAGTTATCTCGTCTAGGAGGAGGCGACAATTAACTGAAAAACAAAACTAAACGGCCATAAACAGCCATACCTCATGGCGGGCGTCTTGAAAAATGCCTGTAACGGTCTACATAGAACTAGTATGAAATGGTTCCATATCGCATTTCTCTCCCAACGCCATATGTAGAATTATGTGTGAGCTTTGGTGCTTGATGAGAAAGGTAAAAATCTTGAGAAAAATTTATAATATATGACTATTCTTATGAAGTAGGCTACCATCTGCAAATTGTCCGGTAGTCAGTGAGTCCATCCGAATCCTTTCGTCGGCAAAATAAGGAGAACCGTTAGTATTAGAACCTTGATTTTTTGCATGAAGATGCATTAGGGGACTGCTACCAGCAAGTTCTGAGCTGACCTACTTTTGATGAAAATTTCTGGTGATTTTTTCACCTGTGTTTCTGACTTGGGCTGTGCCCATCTTAATATAGGCAGGATTTCAACTTGGGGCGAGGGATTTCAAAGAGTTCAGTGCACGTTGGAGTCCTAATCCCTACCCTACTTCGTAGGTCCTGTGACGTTAGTCACACTGCCATGTATATTTGTTTAATTTGTTTATTATCATTATTATTATTTTGATT
>JAVTVY010045218.1:0-19768 GCA_036873755.1 Hanleya hanleyi | reverse complement strand
AACGATCGCTAACCAAGTGGGCACCATCTGCACCAGGCATGCCAGGTAATCCCTAAATCCTCGAAGAGGGTTTATCCATCGTAACCTATCGATTGATACACTGGCTCGCGAGGATGAGTAGGCACACGATGCGGTTTGAACCGGGAAAATATGTTGAAATAACATCTCGACATCGACAACCAAAACACAACGTCGATACGAGGTTGATTTACTGGCGGTAATTAATTTTTATTTCTTTTTTTTGGAATTTGACAAAGCAAACCGGGATAACACACATGTGCAGACTGACAAGCTTTTCCAGGTTTATCAAGGTTCCCTATATATAGTTACCTATTCTGTTTTCTTTACATGACGAATATGCCACATATTATATGTAGTTACCTATTCTGTTTTCCTTACATGACGAATATGCCCACAGGAAGTTCGTCATGTAAGGATCTTCAAACCGGGAACACCGTGTGGAATACAGCTTGACGAGTAGCTTTTCCAGGTTTAACAAGGTTCCCTATATGTAGTTACCTATTCTGTTTTCCTTACATGACGAAAGTAGTTGTATAAGTGGAAAAAAGGTCACATTTTGCCGGGGGAGGTAACTCTTGGTGGCGACAGGTGGTTATGGATTGCATCAGCATTGGCTGGTTGCCAAGTTTTGATCACTATAGGTCCGTTAACCTTTGACCTTGTATTCTTTCTTGGTGATGCGGTCTGGCGGTGATGCGGTCGCGTAAAAAAGCTTCCGCGGAGAAAAAGTAGTCCCCAGACTTCAAATACACTGCATGGTCCGATTGGGTCGTATGAGGTATCAGTGTGAAGCATTCGTAAAGGGGCATCTGAGGGGCTGGGTGTGACGCATGCGCGGTGGACACAGGGTATGGAAATAGACGTTTTGGGGTCTAGGGCAGCCACTAATGGTCCTATGGAGTCATATGAGGTATCAATGTGAAGCATTCGTAGAGGCGCATCCGATGGGGTTGGTGTGGGGTTGGAATATCGGCATTCGACGCAAGCGCGGTAGACCAAGGGTATGGAAATAGACGTTTTGGGATATAGGGGAGCCACTATTGGTCCGATTGGTTTTGGGATATAGGGGAGCCACTATTGGTCCGATTGGGTCGAGTGAGGTATCAATGTGAAACCTACGTGAGGGGGCATCCGATGGGCTGGGTGTGGGGTTGAAATATCGTCATTCTGCGCATGCGCGGTGGACCAAGGGTATGGAAATAGACGTTTTGGGATCTAGGGCAGCCCCTAATGGGTCGATGGAGTCGTATGAGGTATCAATGTGAAGCCTATGTGAGGGGGCATCCGCCTGGACTAGTGTGTCGGCCGTTGTCAACATTCTGCGCATGCGTAGACAGGGAATTGTGGGAAAAGGGTATGGAGATAGACGTTTTGGGAACTATGGGAGCCTCTAGTGGTCCGATTGGGTCAACTGAGGTATCAATGTGAAGCCTATGTGAGGGGCAACCGCCTGGACTAGTGTGTCGTTCGTTGTCAACATTCTGCGCATGCGCAAACAGGGAATTGTGGGAAAAGGGTATGGGAATAGACGTTTTGGGGTCTTGATTGGCCACTATTGGTCCTATGGAGTCGTATCAATGTGAAGCATTCGTAAAGGAGCATTCACCTGGACTAGTGTGTCGTCCGTTTTCAACATTCTGCGCATGCGCAGACAGGGAATTGTGGGAAAAGTGCATTGGAATGGACATTTTGGGGTCTATTCGGGCCCCTAGTCGTCCGATAGGGTCGAGTGAGGTATCGTTGTGAAGGCTACGTGAGGGGGCATCCGCCTGGACTAGTATGACGTGGAACTGACGTCATTCTGCGCATGCGCAGTAGACAGAGTGTATGGAAATAGACGTTTTGGGGTCTAGGTGGACCACTAATGGTTCAATGGAGTTGAGTGAGGTATCAATGTTAAGCAGTCGTGAGGGAGCATCCGCCTGGACTAGTGTTTAGTGCGTGTTCGACATTCTGCGCATGCGCAGACAGGGAATTGTGGGGAAAAGGGTATGGAAATAGACGTTTTGGGATCTAGGTGGGCCACTAATGGACCGATGGAGTCGAGTGAGGTATCGTTGTGAAGGATACGTGAGGGAGCATCTGCCTGGACTAGTGTTTCGTCCGTGTTCAACATTCTGCGCATGCGCAGACAGGGAATTGTGGGAAAAGGGTTAGAAATAGACGTTTTGGGGTCTAGGTGGGCCACCAATGGTCTAATTGAGTCGAGTGAGGTATCAATGTGATGCATACGTGAGGGCGCATCCGCCTGGGTGGATGGGTGTTAGGAATATCGTCATTCCGCGCATGCGCAGACATGCCGTATTATGGAAATAGACATTTTGAGGCCGATATGGGCCACTATGGGTCCGAATGGGTTGTGGGAGGTGTCAAAGTGAAGCTTTTGTAGGGTAGAGTCAGAAATGGGTGTTTTTTTTATTGCAAGTAGAGAGGGACCAGCCTTGGTCCTAATATGTCGTGTGGGGTGTCATCTTTTAGTTCTCTGCATGTAGACGCAACTACACACTTGGTGGTCGCATCGTGCATGAATACTACATACGACTTGATACTGTGAACTATAACTGTAAAGTCAGGATGGCCGAGTGGTCTAAGGCGCCAGTCCTAAGTGCTGGTCTGCGCAACGCGGTTCGAATCCTACTCCTGACACACGAGTTTTTTGTATATACACCTGGTGAATTAGCCCAAAAGTTCTCATTTTTCTAGACAATCATACATCGAAATGCGGTGACGCCCGTCAATGACCGTCGTTACGCCCTAGCATAACACCTTGACGCCATGATATAGACCGAAGAGAGAACAACAACAACAACAACAAAGATGACAGAAGAGAGAACAACAACAAGTTTTTTCATATAGTTTATTCTCCCCAATGTTACATCATACCCACGCTTGGGGAGCCGCGTTGGGTATGTTTACAATGCAAGTAGCCTCTGGTCCAATCAGAGGCCGCCATTTGGCACTGCATCTGTCATACTCGTTCTTGCCCGTTAGATGTATTCTCAGCTGCTCTTGTCCAATCAGAAGTCGCCATTTCAGAAAGTCCTATCTTCGGCCATGTTCGCTCTGAACCGTTTGTTCTAATCGGGCAGGCCAGGATTCCGTTGAGGCAACATATCCTTAGATACTTGTGTGCGCATTCTGGGTATCTATCAGTGCATGGGTGAATACATTCAGCCGATGGGTTGGTCGGTCAGCTTGGTCACGAAAAACGTAACATTGGTGACCCTCTCCACTAGCCACTTGGTGTTGGGACGTTGTTGTTGGGCCCATTCCAAGGCATCCAATTGGTCCACTTGGTCCAACATCGTCTCTAGCGACGCCCTATCCGTGATGGTAAACGGTTGGACAAATACCCGGATGTTACTGCTCGGGTAAAAGTATCGGACTTGGTCTGTCTCCTTTGCTGCAGCACATAACCAAACGCTAGATTCAATTTGAAGGACGTAGCTTGGTCATTGGAGATGGCTTCCACGTAGCTGCGTAAACGGGCAAGGTCGGTCAGTCGGAAATTGTAGATATCTTGAATAGGGCGATGGCGGTGGAAACAGTGCCGTATCATGGGCCAGTGGCGCTGATAGATATCACTCACTGGATGGTCTTCGTGTAACAGATCGCTAGGAACATCCACCGCATCTTCCAGAAAATGTTCGTTGTTGTCAGGCGTATGACTCGAAACAGTAATGCTAGGGACCGGCTGGATATCTAGGCTCTTCTGAACTATGGGTATTGGCGGGCTCTCCGTGATCGCATCACCAGTGGCATTCGTCTCCCCGGGCTCATCTTCACTAGGTCTGACCCTCCTGGGTGCCTCATTAGTGGGAGGTTGTCGCTCATACCGTGGTAACGGACCATGAATCAAACGCTGATGACGTCTCAACTGACTGGGTCGTTTGAAGAGTTGACCACATTCATTACATTGTTCCATCGCGCCCTCATGGAGTGAACGTTCATGGCGCAGTAAAGCATCTTCCCGATTAAATGACCGTGCGCAAGTTATACAAGTATGCCGTGCGCCGTTGTGGATGGAGGACTCGTGCCGTCGCAAATCTTCTGGGCGAGTAAATGGCTTCAGGCAGGTCGAACAAGAGAACATGTCGGCTGCGTATCAGAAAATGCTGAACATTCCCACCTACCGCCACTTTTATAAGCTCGCAGCCCACAAGAGCTCTCCTACGTTGTTCTCCCCACCAATCAGCGCATCGCTGTCACATGTCTACGTACACACCGTAACATGTAAAAACTTGTAATAAAATGTATTATGCCATATCTGTGCTGTATTGTACCATATCTGTCCAGTATTATACCAAATCTGTGCTGTATTACACCATATCTGTGCTGTATTATACCATATCTGTCCAGTATTATACCGAATCTGTGCTGTATTACACCATATCTGTCCTGTATTATACCATATCTGTCCTGTATTAGACAATATCTTCCCTGTGTTTAATGTACATGTACTCTGCGCATGTCCATGTATTCTGTGCATAGCCATGCACATCTCTGTACAATGTCGCATGATGTAGACCGGTGAGGGAACAACAACAACAACAATGACAGGTTAATCATTTTATTATCCCCTCCAGTACATCATACCCGAGCTCGGGGAGGTGCGTTGGGTATGTTTACAATACAAGTAGCCTCTTGTCCAATCAGAGGCCGCCATTTGGCGCTGCATCTGTCATATTCGTTCTTGCCCGTTAGATGTATTCTCGGCTGCTCTTGTCCAATCAGCAGTCTCCATTTCAGAAACTTCCATCTTCGGCCATGTTCGCTCTCATCAGTTTGTTCTTACCGTCGTCGGACAGGTCAGGATAACGCTGTGGTGTACCCTATAGCCCGTAGGGCATAGGGTACACCAGGGTGTGTGTGCACCACAGATGTGTGCGCATGCGTACGATGACGTCACTTCACAGCACAGATTTGGTATAGTTCCGGACAGATATGGTATAATACATTTTGTTACAAGTTAATACATGTTACGGTGTGTACGTCGTGAATGCCTTACGGCGGCACTGATAGGGCTAGACATGTGACAAGTCTGCACCCGAGTGTACAGGACAGCGATGCGCTGATTGGTGGGAAGAACAATGTAGGAGAGTTCTTGTGGGCTGCGGGATTATAAAAGTGGCGGTAGGTGGGAATGTGTTCAGTAGTTTCTGATACGCAGCCGTCATGTTCTCTTGTTCGACCTGCCTGGAGCCATTTACTCACCCAGAAGATTTGCGACGGCACGAGTCCTCCATCCACAACGGCGCACGGTATGCTTGTATAACTTGCGCACGGGCGCAACGGAACAATGTAATGAATGTGGTGAACTCTTCAAACGCCCCATTCAGTTAAGACGGCATCAGCGTTTGATTCATGGTCCGTCACCACGGCATGAGCGACAACATCCCACTAAAGAGGCACCCAGGAGGGTCAGTCCCACTGAAGAGGAAACGTACGGAGACACCATCCACTCAACTCTTGCCGAGCACCGAGCCCATGTCCAGTTTGCTTGTATCTACAGTCGAGCAGGGCTTAGATATCCAACTGGTCCCTAGCATTACTGTTCCCAGTCATACACCTGACAACAACGAACATTTTCTGGAAGATGCGGTGGATGTTCCTAGCGATCTGTTACACGAAGACCATCCAGTGAGTGACATCTGTCGGCGCCACTGGCCCATGATACGGCACTGTTTCCACCGTCATCGCCATATTCAAGATATCTACAATTTCCGACTGACCGACCTCGCCCGTTTACGCAGCTACGTGGAAGCCATCTACAACGACCAAGCTACGTCCTTCAAATTAAATCTAGCGTTTGGTTATGTGCTGCAGCATAAGGAGACAGACCAAGTCCGATACTTTTACCCGAGCAGTAACATCCGGGTATTTGACCAACCGTTTACCATCACGGATAGGGCGTCGCTAGAGACGATGTTGGACCAATTGGACCAATTGGATGCCTTGGAATGGGCTCAACAACGACGTCCCAACACCAAGTGGCTAGTGGAGAGGGTCACCAATGTTACGTTTTTCGTGACCAAGCTGACCGACCATCCCATCGGCTGAATGTATTCACCCATGCACTGATAGATACTCGCAGAATGCGCACACAAGTATCTGAGGATATGTTGCCTCAACGGAATCCTGGCCTGCCCGATTAGAACAAACGGTTCAGAGCGAACATGGCCGAAGATAGGACTTTCTGAAATGGCGACTTCTGATTGGACAAGAGCAGCTGAGAATACATCTAACGGGCAAGAACGAGTATGACAGATGCAGTGCCAAATGGCGGCCTCTGATTGGACAAGAGGCTACTTGTGTTGTAAACATACCCAACGCGGCTCCCCAATCGCGGTTATGATGTAACATTGGGGAGAATAAACTATATGAAACAACTTGTTGTTGTTCTCTCTTCTGTCATCTTTGTTGTTGTTGTTGTTGTTCTCTCTTCGGTCTATATCATGGCGTCAAGGTTTTATGCTAGGGCGTAACGACGGTCATTGACGGGCGTCACCGCATTTCGATTTATTAGTGTCTAGAAAAATGAGAACTTTTGGGCTAATTCACCAGGTGTATATACAAAAAACTCGTGTGTCAGGAGTAGGATTCGAACCCACGCCCTGCGTTGCGCAGACCAGCACTTAGGACTGGCGCCTTAGACCACTCGGCCATCCTGACTTTACAGTTATAGTTCACAGTATCAAGTCATATGTAGTATTCAAGCACGATGCGACCACCAAGTGTGTAGTTGCGTCTACATGCAGAGAACTACAAGATGACACCCCACACGACATATTAGGACCAAAGCTGGTCCCTCTCTACTTGCAATAAAAAAAACCACCCAATTCTGACTCTACCCCACAAAGGCTTCACTTTGACATCTCCCACGACCCATTCGGACCCATAGTGGCCCATATCGGCCTCAAAATGTCTATTTCAATAATACGGCCTGTCTGAGCATGCGCGGAATGACGATATTCCTAACACCCATCCACCCAGGCGGATGCGCCCTCACGTATGCATCACATTGATACCTCACTCGACTCAATCAGACCATTAGTGGCCCACCTAGACCCCAAAACGTCTATTTCTAACCCTTTTCCCACAATTCCCTGTCTGCGCATGCGCAGAATGTTGAATACGGACGAAGCACTAGTCCAGGCAGATGCTCCCTCACGTATCCTTCACAACGATACCTCACTCGACTCCATCGGCCCATTAGTGGCTCACCTAGATCCCAAAACGTCTATTTCCATACCCTTTTCCCCACAATTCCCTGTCTGCGCATGCGCAGAATGTCGAACACGGACGAAACACTAGTCCAGGTGGATGCTTCCTCACGACTGCTTTACATTGATACCTCACTCAACTCCATTGATCCATTAGTGGTCCACCTAGACCCCAAAACGTCTATTTCCATACACTCTGTCTACTGCGCCTGCACAGAATGACGTCAGTTCCACGTCATACTAGTCCAGGTGGATGCCCGCTCACGTATCCTTCACAATGATACCTCACTCGACCCCATCGGACGAATAGGGGCCCGAATAGACCCCAAAATGTCAATTCCAATGCCCTTTTCCCACAATTCCCTGTCTGCGCATGCGCAGAATGTTGAAAACGGACGACACACTAGTCCAGGTGAATGCTCCTTTACGAATGCTTCACATTGATACCTCATGCGACTCCATAGGACCAATAGTGGCCAATCAAGACCCCAAAACGTCTATTCCCATACCCTTTTCCAACAATTCCCTGTTTGCGCATGCACAGAATGTTGACAACGAACGACACACTAGTCCAGGCGGTTGCCCCTGACATATGCTTCACATTGATACCTCATACGACTCCATCGGACCATTAGGGGCTCCCCTAGATCCCAAAACGTCTATTTCCATACCCTTTGTCTACTGCGCATGCGCAGAATGACGTCAGTTCCACTTCTCACCCACTCCGTCCGTTGCTCCTTCACGAATGCTCCACATGGATACCTCATACGACTCCATAGAGCCAATAGTGGCCCACCTCGACCCCAAAACGTCTATTTCCATACCCTTTTCCCACAATTCCCTCTCTCCGCATGCGTAGAATGTTGACAACGACCGAGACACTAGTCCAGGCAGATGCCCCCTCACATAGGCTTCACATTGATACCTCACTTGACCCAATCGGACCACTAGGGGCTCCCCTAGTTCCTAAATCGTCTATCTCCATACCCTTTTCCCACAATTGCCTGTCTGCGCATGTGCAGAATGTTGATAACGGCCGAGACACTAGTCCAGGCGGATGCCCCCTCACATAGGCT
The DNA here is from genome assembly GCA_036873755.1 of Hanleya hanleyi. Classification (NCBI taxonomy): domain Eukaryota; kingdom Metazoa; phylum Mollusca; class Polyplacophora; order Lepidopleurida; family Hanleyidae; genus Hanleya; species Hanleya hanleyi. The sequence continues at coordinate 11,448 of JAVTVY010045218.1, read as the reverse complement.
TCACATTGATACCTCATACGACTCCATCGGCCCATTAGGGGCTGCCCTAGATCCCAAAACGTCTATTTCCAAACCCTTGGTCCACCGCGCATGCGCAGAATGACGATATTTCAACCCCACACCCAGCCCATCGGATGCCCCCTCACGTAGGTTTCACACGGATACCTCACTCGACCCAATCGGACCAATAGTGGCTCCCCTATATCCCAAAACGTTTATTTCCATACCCTTGGTCTACCGCGCATGCGCCGAATGCGGATATTCCAACCCCACACCCACCCCATCGGATGCGCCTCCACGAATGCTTCACATTGATACCTCATATGACTCCATAGGACCATTAGTGGCTGCCCTAGCCCCCAAAACGTCTATTTCCATACCCTGTGTCCACCGTGCATGCGCAGAATGACGGTATTTCAACGTCACACCCAGCAGATGCCCCTTTACGAATGCTTCACACTGATACCTCATACGACCCAATTGATCCATGCAGCGTATTTGAAGTCTGGGGACTACTTTTTCTCCGCGGAAGCTTTTTTCCACGACCGCATCACCGCCAGACCGCATCACCGAGGAAGAATACAAGGTCAAAGGTGAATGGACCTATAGTGGTCAAAACTTGGCAACCAGCCAATGCTGATGCAATCCATAATCACAACGCCACCTGTCGCCATCAAGAGTTACCTCCCCCGGCAAAATGTGACCTTTTTTCCACTTATACTACTACTGACGAATATGCCCCATTGACCTTAGGCGAATATGGTTATACCACTGTATTTGTTGATCCTATTCGTCCGGAATTCCGTTTTGTGCCACTTTAAGAGTAATTTGGATATCTTCATATTAAATTTATCTATCTACCTGAACCATTTAGGTGTTTAAATCGTGGACCCAATACTCTACGAGCCAGCGATAGATGGACCATAGCCCAATATCGTCAATTTACACCGACTGTATTTGTCAGTTGCGTTCGCCCAGAAATATCCGTTTTGTGCCACATTAAAGAGTGGCCTTCCTAATGAAATTATCTATCACCCTGATCCATTTTTAGGTCTTTGAAGTAACAAGATGAAACACGTAACGCAACAGCTCGATTCTTTTCACATAAAACTGAACTGCCTAGACACGAAAATGGAGTCGATAAGTCAAAGCATGGCCTCAGCAGTCGATGATTCTACTCGGCGCATTATTACATCACTCCCCTCAGAGGACCTTCTCCAGTCTACATTACAGAGTGTAAAATCACAGCTTTCCGTTGAAATGGGGAATATGGAAAGCAGGCTTCGACGCGAAATACAGTGCTTGAAACAATCGTTGGTGGACAATGTGACAAAACACCTTCCCTCGTCAAGTAGCGAGGGGCAGGAGGAATTACACATGGCAAATGATGCAGAGCCCATCACGGTGCAACATGAGTCAGCTGGAGTAGCAACTAAGCCTGGTACAGTTGACCGGTCAGTTAATGAGTCTACTAATATTGGGGCCCAACCCACACCCTCATCAGATACACACGCAAATTTGGATGCTCCGAACGATTCAAAGAAAATGCCAAATGTTAATCGTCAAATAACCGAGCGCCAAAACACTGTTTTTGGTGTGCTGATCCTCATCGACTCATCTTTCAGCAGGCCGAATCCCCAAAAAATTGTGCGCAACGAGCGCATCAGAAAGCAGCATGTTCATGGTGGAATGCTGGAAATGATAGACTTCTTACAAAACAATGATGTGCATGCTTCCCAGGTCGTTATTCATACAGGCACCAATGACCTGAGCCGTGTCAGTGAAAAGACCGTTGAAGACAATGCAGCACAACTACTAAAAACTGCGAAGAGCAAATTCCCAGCTAGCACGCTGTTTATGTCCGGAATATTGCCGCGATTGGACAACACTGGTGAACTTGTTGATAGGGCCAATGTAGTGCTGCACAGAGTATCCTCCTCATGTGGTGTTCACTTCACAGACAACAATGTGGTTGCTAAATGTGGTACAAACATACAGGAAAACCTGTATTTTAACAGAGTCCACCTGAACGACCGAAATGGTGTTCCAAGGCTGATTCTTCACTTGCGATATGTGCTTGGGTCGAGTGCTTCTGATGTACAGCCTCTCCAACCGAATAGCAACAGTCCCAGGCCCTCTGCTAAGCCTGATAACACCAATAAACCCCAACTGATGTCGGACAGCGATAGTGGAGTGGCCTCCCCAGAACCCCAGAAGACATTTACCGACCAGGTAAATCAACAACAAACACTTTCATCCTCCCCGGTATGGCCGTGGCCACAACAAGTCAATCCATGGGCGTTTATGAACTCTCCCTACGCCTGGCCAGCATCTCTCAGTAATCCTATACAAGCCAACTCTCCACCCGCCATGTCCCCGCTGTATGGTTTCCCCCCCATATTTTCATCGTTAATCCAATTAACTACAAATGTCAAAAGATTGAGGTTAGGTTTATGGAATATTCACGGGTTTTCCAAAGAAAAGTTTGAGGACCCTTTGTTTATACGTTCTTGTCAATCTAGTCATATTATGTGTTTTGTTGAAACTTGGTTGGATAGTTCAAAATTAGCTTTAGATGGGTTTCAATTACCTGACTTTGAGATACTTGTTCCAAATTGTAGAACAAAGCACAAACGTGCTTGGCGCAACTCGGGTGGGATATGTATATATGTAAAATCTTCCTTAAAATGTGGTGTGACAAAGGTGATAGCTCCATCAAAGCATCCAGATATTATGTGGATAAAACTGAACAGATCAACATTTAATCTTCCAAAAGACTTGTATGTAGGATTCGTCTATATTTCTCCAAAGAACAGTCCCGGAAATGTTTCTGACCCTGATGCCATGTTCAGTTTAATAACAGACGATGTTGCTCATTTTTCTGATTCAGGACATATAATGGTGTGCGGTGATTTTAATGCTTATACTGGTACCGCCCAGGATTTTATACAGTCAGATGATATCAAACATACGCCGTTATTGGAGGATTTATATTCTTCAGATATCCCTTTGTTACGAAATAATATGGATACTAAATCAGTTGATTACAGTGGGAAATTGTTAATAGAATTATGTCGCCAATCGCAACTTAGAATTCTTAATGGTCGAACCATAGGTGACACTTTGGGCAGTTATACATCTGTTCAATACAATGGATGTAGTGTTGTTGATTATTTCCTAGCTAGTATAGATTGTTTACCACATATCCTGAAATTTAAAGTTAACGATCTATCTTTTTTTTCTGACCACTGTCAGCTAACCTGTGATATCAACACCATGTTTCATACCCCATGTGAAGAGGAGTTTATTTTAAACCCTCTACCTAAACGTTACTTTTGGGACCCTGACCAAGTAGATAATTTTTGTAATGAGTTGCGGTCCCGTCAAAATGTAGAGGCTTTTAACCACTTTGAACAGTCTTCTTTCAGTGACACTGAAAAGATGGTAGACGACTTCCTTGTGATACTTAGTCCTATATGTGATAAAACCATACGACACAAATGTTATAAAAATGGACCAAAAAAAAATCAGTCCATAAGAAATGGTTTAATCAGTCGTGTAAAGACATGAGGCAAACACTGCGAAAGTTACAATATGAGTTTAACAAAAACCCAACATTTGGAGACTTCCGTCAAAAGTGTTATTCTCATAAAGCAAAATGTAAACGGTACCTAAATGCCACAAAGAAGAAATACAAAGACAGTATTCTTCGACAATTAGAGGCGTTAGATTGTAAGGATCCACGACAGTTTTGGGATCTTCTTAAAAACCTTAAGGATGATACTCATAATACTGGTTCTGTTAACCATGCTGAGTTTATTAGGCATTTTGCGGACTTGTCATCTCATAAAAATATTAAGAGTACTTTTCAAGACTATGTTCAGGCTGAGATGGTCAATTCAGATACAAATGTTCCAGAATGTGATCAGTTTGATAGTTCTATTACAATACGTGAAATAGAAGAAGCTGTGAAAAGACTTAAGACTGGTAAAAGTTCTGCTGAGGATGAGACAATAAATGAGGTGTTCAAATACGGTATAGATGTACTTATCGGCCCTCTACATAAGTTATTTAATACAATATTTTCTTCAGGTTCATTCCCATCAGCCTGGAATAAGGGTATCATTGTCCCCCTGTACAAAAAGGGCGATAGATCCGATCCATCTAATTATAGAGGCATTACTTTGACCAGCTGCCTGGGAAAGTTATTCAACAAAATTATTTTAAAACGACTACAAGCATTTTGTGATATGAATGACATCATCCACAAAAACCAAATAGGTTTTACGGAAAATTGTCGTACAGCAGACCATCTACTGACTCTAAAAAATATTATGGACCATCAAAAATCCAAAAAGGAAAAGCTATATAGTGCCTTTATTGATCTCAGTAAGGCATTCGATACTGTGTGGAGAGACGGTCTTCTTTATAAATTACATCACGCTGGTATTAGGAGAAAACTTTACTCTCTTTTGAAGAGCATAGTAGTATACAAAGGCTAAATTGGCGAAGTAGCGCCTCACTGCGCATGCGCAGAACCTTGTGTGACGTCATAAGTGTGCGCAGAAAAAAAAAATGGGGCGGTATTGGGGCGGTGTGCGCATGCGTGATGTGTGGGAGGTGGGTACAAGATGGCCGCCAGTGTCAGTCAGTGCAAGATGTGGGAGGTGGGTACAAGATGGCCGCCAGTGTCAGTCAGTGCAAGATGTGGGAGGTGGGTACAAGATGGCCGCCAGTGTCAGTCAGTGCAAGATGTGGGAGGTGGGTACAAGATGGCCGCCATGTGGGAGGTGGGTACAAGATGGCCGCCATGTGGGAGGTGGGCACAAGATGGCCGCCATGTGGGAGGTGGGTACAAGATGGCCGCCATGTGGGAGGTGGGTACAAGATGGCCGCCATGTGGGAGGTGGGTACAAGATGGCTGCCATGTGGGAGGTGGGTACAAGATGGCCGCCAGTGTCAGTCAGTGCAAGATGTGGGAGGTGGGTACAAGATGGCCGCCAGTGTCAGTCAGTGCAAGATGTGGGAGGTGGGTACAAGATGGCCGCCAGTGTCAGGCAGTGCAAGATGTGGGAGGTGGGTACAAGATGGCCGCCATGTGGGAGGTGGGTACAAGATGGCCGCCATGTGGGAGGTGGGTACAAGATGGCCGCCATGTGGGAGGTGGGTACCAGATGGCCGCCATGTGGGAGGTGGGTACAAGATGGCCGCCATGTGGGAGGTGGGTACAAGATGGCCGCCGTGTGGGAGGTGGGTACAAGATGGCCGCCAGTGTCAGTCAGTGCAAGATGTGGGAGGTGGGTACAAGATGGCCGCCAGTGTCAGTCAGTGCAAGATGTGGGAGGTGGGTACAAGATGGCCGCCATGTGGGCGGTGGGTACAAGATGGCCGCCATGTGGGAGGTGGGTACAAGATGGCCGCCATGTGGGAGGTGGGTACAAGATGGCCGCCATGTGGGAGGTGGGTACAAGATGGCCGCCATGTGGGAGGTGGGTACAAGATGGCTGCCATGTGGGAGGTGGGTACAAGATGGCCGCCAGTGTCAGTCAGTGCAAGATGTGGGAGGTGGGTACAAGATGGCCGCCATGTAGGAGGTGGGTACAAGATGGCCGCCAGTGTCAGTCAGTGCAAGATGTGGGAGGTGGGTACAAGATGGCCGCCAGTGTCAGTCAGTGCAAGATGTGGGAGGTGGGTACAAGATGGCCGCCATGTGGGAGGTGGGTACAAGATGGCCGCCAGTAGTAAAATGTATAAAAGGAGTTGATTTTTAGGGAAAGGGTGTATTCAATCTGACTTACCTGACCTGACCTGACTTGATCAGCCAGCCAGCCCGCCAACCAGTCCTCCTGCCTGCCTAGCCGCTTGTATGAGACGAAAAGCATGAGACGTGGAGAAGATTTTCCCTTTGACCCAGCAGTACCTCCGGTTGAAGTCTTGCCTGAAGATGAGCGTGTCAGGGACATTTATCAACGTCACTGGGCTACCATACGCCATTGTTTCCACCGTGACCGTCGTCTATTGGATTTATATAATTTTCGGTTGGAGGACCTCACGTATCTTCCTACTTACGCCGAGAACATTTTTACAGATCAGGTCACTGCCTTCAAATTGAATGTGACATTTGGGTATATCTTACGGCACAAAAAGACGGACCAGCTGCGGTATTTCTATCCGAGTAATAATTCGTATGTGTTTGACCAGCCATTCACCATCACGGATGCCATTTCTCTGGAGCCGGTGGTCGAGCAACTCACTACATTAGACCCGTTGGAGTGGGCCCGCCTGCAACGCCCCAATACACAATGGTTGGTGCAAATGGTGACTAACGTCACATTTTTCGTCACGAAAATGAGAGATCATCCTATCGGTGCTCCTGTACTACTGCCTCCGTGGTTGCTTCATCGACACGGCCTGTATCCATTAACAGTAGGGTTTAAGGGGCCCTACAAAGACCGTAAATGTCTGTTTCGGTGTTTGGCCGTGCATGTGGACGAGTGTTACTCCCGGAGTTGTGACACAGTGGCCGATGGCTATTGGGAAGAATATTTAGAGCAGCAAGACATGGATAAGCGGCACTTCCGAGGTGTCCCCTTCAAGCATTTGGATGACGTGGAGTCCCTGTTTCATATTAATATCTTTGTCTATCGATTACGACGAGAGGATGACGATACATTTGTGGCTGAATTGGTTCGGCGATCCACAGAACGGTATGCTGCTACGATGAAAGTGAATGTGTTCGACCACAATGGCGTGAGTCATTTTTCGCTGATCCACAATATGAGCCAGTACGCTCAGTCTTTCAGTTGTGCCCAATGCCATCGGGTCTTCAAAGAATCGTCCAAATTACATCGCCACGAGAAAATCTGTGACAACAGTGTCAAGCGAGTCTATCCGGGTGGAGTGTATCATAATGCACCTACTATTTTCGAGGAACTGGCCGATGAGGGTGTGAAGATACCGGAAGAGCACCGTTATTTCCCCTACCGGGCGTGCTATGACTTTGAAGCAATTTTGGAGCCCATGGACCTGTTTTCATCCAAAACACAGTGGACGCAGCGCCATATTCCTCTGAGTGTCAGTATTTCCAGCAACGTACCTGGCTATGACGCTGCTCCGGTGTGTTTCGTGTCCACGGGGAACTCCCATGAGTTGATTACCCGCATGATGGAGTATTTAGAGCAAATCAGTGCGGCTAGTACGGCATTGTTGGTGATGAAGTTTCAGCACGTCCTGGACCAACTGGACGACCGCATTCCTGTACCGGGTGTAGCGTTCAGCGATGATCAAGAATCCGAGTCCGAGTGCGAGTCCGAGTCCCTGCAGTCGCAGCCCCTGCAGTCGCAGGATGTTCCTCTACCTTAACCGTATGCGGAGAAATTGAAGTTACGGTTCCTACAATACCTAAGTCAGTTACCGGTGCTCGGTTTTAATTCGGGACGCTATGATTTAAACATGGTCAAGGAATTTCTCTACCCTTACTTGGCCCAGTCCGATACCCTCAAGTCGGTGATCAAGAAGATCAACAACCACATGGCCCTCACTACTACGTCACTGCATTTCCTGGACGTGCGCAACTACCTAGCTCCTAATTGTAGCTATGATCAGTGGGTCAAGGCCTATAACTGTGCACAAACCAAAGGGAGGGTCCCTTACACGTATATATCATCGCTCGACCGTTTGCAGGAAACACAGTTGCCATCTCGGCACGCCTTCTTTGATGATTTGAAGCAAGTGGAATGTCCGGAAGACACGTACCGTGAACTACAGCAGGTATGGAACGATGAACATATGCAGACCTTGCAAGATTTCCTCATATGGTACAACAACCTAGATGTGGTTCCTTTCCTGGAGGCGGCCGAGAAAATGGTGCAACTTTTTCAACGCCAAATGCACGTGGACATCTTTAAAGAGTGCTTAAGTTTACCGGGGCTGGCCCTTCGCCATTTGTTTCAAGAGTGTTCCACTTACTTCTCGCTGGTACAACAGAAAGATGCGGACATGCATAATTGTCTAAAAGATAACATTGTGGGCGGGCCCAGTCTTATTTTTCACCGCTACCACGAGAAGGATGTCACTACTCTCCCCAGTGGAAAACCCGTTGCTAAAATCATTGGATTCGATGCCAATGCTCTGTACCTGTGGTCGTTGGCCCAACCTATGCCCAGTGGTCATTATACACGTTGGTTGGCGGAAGGGCGTCATTTTACACCCCAACGGTTGCCTCACAAACATCTTGCCGACCAGTGGTTGGAGTGGGAAGCCTATCGACGGGGTATTTATATACGACACCAAACCAACGCCACTGAGAAGCGGATAGGCGATCGGCGTCTCCCCGTCGATGGGTTTGCCCATGTACAAGGAACACCCACTGTTTTCCAGTTTTATGGCTGTTACTGGCACGGCCACGAATGTCATTTCAGCGCGGGTCGTTTTAATGAGCGACGCGGGAAAACACCATTAGAATTACGGGAGGAAGTAGTGGCCAACGGAGATTATGTGAAAGAGCGAGGATACCATTTGATTGAAATGTGGGAGTGTGAATTTCACACCATGTGCCAGGCCCGCCCCATTTACAACGGTTCCTAAAAGAGCGTGAGTACCCGTTGAGTCGTCGGCGACTGCTGAGTCTGCCACAGATGTTGGACGCCATTCGTTCGGGGCAGCTCTACGGCTTTGTAGAATGCGACCTGCATGTTCCCGACACTCTCAAGCCCCTCTTCGCCCAGTGTCCGCCTATCTTCAAGAATACGCTGGTGGGTCGGGATGATATTGGGGAGACCATGCGCACCTACGCAGAGCAACACGAGTGTTTACCTCAACCACGCCGCATGTTGATTGGAAGTATGTGGGCGCACAAAATATTGCTCGGCACCCCCTTACTGCAGTGGTACATGAAGCACGGTTTGGAAATTACTCAAATCTATCAAGTGATACAGTACGTCCCCGAGGCTTGTTTTGCGGAGAATGCCGAGCTCGTCACGGCGGCCCGTCGTCAAGGTGATGAATACCCGAGTCAGGCCATCATGGCTGAATGTTGGAAACTCACTGGCAATGGTTATTATGGAAAAACAGTAACCAACCAGGATAAGCACGTCAATGTGAACATTTGCACGACTACCCAAGCCCGCAAAAAAGTCAATTCCCCACTGTTTCGGTCCGTGGAGGTGATCGATGACGATACCTATGAAGTCACTTCAGCCAAGAAGACTATCCGGTATAATTTACCCCTCCAAATTGGATGTATGGTCTATCAGGTGGCCAAGCTGAGGATGTTGCAGTTTCTCTACGACTTCATGGGTGTCTATTTTAATCCCTCAGACTGGCAGTTGATGGAGATGGACACAGATTCGGTCTACATGGCCGTCTCCAACGCCGATTGGGAGTCCCTGGTGAAACCCGAGTTACGGGCCCAGTATGAAGCGGATCGGGACCTGTGGCTACCTCGACGCGACCACTACACCTACGACAAGCGGACGCCGGGTCTGTTTAAACTCGAGTGGAGTGGAGATGCCATGATCGCCCTGTCGTCCAAGACCTACTATTGTTACGGAGGAGATGGAAACAACAAGTTTAGTTGTAAAGGCGTCAACCGACGTGACCCTGCCATCGACAAAGCTCTCTACCTGGACGTATTGCAGAGCCAGGCCAGTGCCAGTGGGACCAACCGAGGATTCCGGATGGTGGACCACCAGATGCGGACCTATATCCAGCAACGAGACGCCTTTACTTTCTTTTATCCGAAACGGAAAGTATTGGCCGACGGTGTGAGCACTACCTACTTGGACTTGTAAAATGTGGAACACTAATAACTGTGGAGTCACGAGTTATAAAACTGTAAAAGTCAGGATGGCCGAGTGGTCTAAGGCGCCGGTATTAAGTGCCGGTGGGGTGATACCCTGCGTAGGTTCAAATCCTACTCCTGACAAAACTTTTATGTACCTTAATCACTACTATTCTATGTGTGTACATACCCCTACTATTTGTACCCTGTATTCTATATTTGTATATATCCTTGCTTGTTGACTTAAATAAAAAAAAAAAAAGTCAAAACCCATCATTGTGTTTTTTCATCATCATTTTTATTCAACGTCAGAACAACAACGTCATAACAATAATAATAAAACAAGATGCGCGCGCAGAGTACATTAAGTTAACCAGAGAAATGGAGCATGCACATTAAAACGAGACGCCGTCCAGTCATAGACGAGGACATCCCGGTCTTCGGCTTGACAATAATCATCAAACATATGTACAATGGTAGGCAGTGAATGTCCTCTACTCCGGTGAGTGAGATAAAACACACAGTACTGTCCGCACACACTACTCAAGGGGCCTTGTAATCTTTGCGTATTCCAACGCCACTCTGTCGTAGAGACGTCCATGAATTTCACCAAATCGGCATGGAGGGGTGCAAGTCCGTAGGAATCAAAGTATTCCCCTTCACCTAGGGTGTCCACGTACACCGCTATCCAATGTTCACCGGGTCCACTCCTCGGGTCTGTATTCAGGATGTAGGCTGCTGGGGTAGTGGAGTGAGTGGGGAACACATTGCGTGGAAACACACCTCGAAAGGGGATCTTGGGATCTCGCTGGAGTATGCTCATCAGCTGCTCTGTATCCATCTTAGGTGGCAAAGTCACACAGCACGTTTCTTTGGTGATCCACGCTGATGACGTTATCAAACTCGGCGTAGCAAATCACGTTAATAGTGTCGGGTACAGGGATGGAGAAACGCAGTTCCAACCGTAGGTTTCCTTTCTTGAGCAAAGCCAGTTGATGATCGTAGTGGAGATTCAGTCAAACTGAAATCAGTGGTGTAGGATGGGGTCAAAATGTAACCCATCAAGTTTAGAAGGCAAGAGCACTATAGTAAAAAATAGAGAACCAATGAAATCAGCCTACAGACCAAGTACGTGTCTTTGGTCTAGGTTTGGAGCGGGCATTTCATTGAGGTACGTGTATACGGTGAGTGAAGAGACTCGTCCAACACGTATAAATTATGACTATAAGTTCTATGAGCATAATGCATGAAAGTGGCTTTGAACACCGTATTAGCCAATCAGTGACCTAGAATGGAGCCAAAGCTAACCCATCCATGTCCAGAAAACATTACCCGGATGTACAAGAACCCTGATGTAGGCGCGGACGTCAGCGAAAGCACACGGTGAATACCCCAATTCGATGGGCTGATTGTTCGGCCGCTGATTGGTTCTATTTCTCGACCGCTGATTGGCTCTTTTTTCTCGATCGCTGATTGGTCCACATGGAACTGCCCATCTTTCCCAGGTTCATGTAGAATCCCCTTTTTGTGCTCAAGCTCTGACTATAGCGATGCCGCAACATTGTCCCATTGGACATTGGACCGTCTGACCTGGAGGTCACCCTTTGACTTTTTGACCCGCGTCCGCGCGCGCGCGCGCGCACACTACCGGGAATGACGCGCACTTC
>JAVTVY010045217.1:0-20144 GCA_036873755.1 Hanleya hanleyi | reverse complement strand
GATGCAGCGTGACTCACCGAGTCGTGCACAACGCCAGACCCCACACACTTGGGAAGCCGAGTGGGAACCGGAGTCACCCCCTAAAATACCACAACGGCGGACACCTACTTTTTTCACCCCTTTTACCACGCCATCCCCTGAAACTACGTCCATCAAGATATATGACACGTAGCACCCAACGACGATCACGACACCAGGAACAAGTGCCCAAGGCCTGGAAAAACTATTAAAGCCAACAGCAACAGCAGGAAAGCTCAGTCGCCATGTTTTACCTCACCCTACCCAGTAACAGTTCGCTCGATGTGTCCTGACAACACCTTGGCCAAGTACGTGACCCAGTTACCGCAACCGTTGCATTTACCTGGACGATGGGAATGTGGACTCGTGGATATCCAATACCCTTACTCGTGGTACAACGTGCGAGCCAATGAAGTGTGGTACGAGGTGACCTACGAAGGGAAAGACACCCGACTCACCCTCCCCGAAGGCCAATAAGATACCCCAAAGGAGTTCGTACAGGGGCTGACAAGACTGTTCCATTATAAGGCTCTACGAGAGGTCACGAATACTTTAAAACCCACAAAAACCTTTCCCTTCAAGAATCACGTGGACTTCGATTACAACGCACACAACGACAAGGCACAGATCATCCTCACCGCCAACGTGAGTGTCGTACTGAGTCCTATCCTACAGCAAATGCTGGGTCTCGCTCTCCCGACCTACACGGGTCCATCCGAGGACCATGGCGAGATTCCGATGGATATGAAGTCGGGTATGTACGGACTCGACAACCACATCGTGGACGATATCAACACACCTCCGTTACAGGTGATCTCCATTAAAAAGAAGTATGGAGATCATGTCACCCACAGTTTCACCCACATGCTCTACCTACCCGTACGACAAACCGACATCAACACTATCACGGTGGATATAAGAGATGAAACGGGAAGACCGGTCGCATTCCAACGAGGGAAAGTGGTGCCGACACTTCATTTCCGACAAGCACGTTCTCCCAACTTTGTATAATGAAAGTACCTTACGAGTGCGATGCACGCAGCTATATGGACTATTATGCCCAACCGGCCGGGGGTGGCCTTCTGGTCTTTAGCGGTGCACGCATACAACGAGGACATGGGCTGGGGAACATACTCGGGAGTATCGCCAAAACGTTCTTACCCTTGGTGACGCGTGGGGTAAAAGCAATCGGCAAACAAGCGGTACGCAGTGGACTGCAAGTCGCCGGTGATGTCTTGGGGGTAAGGCACCCAAAGAAGCCTTGAAACGGCGGGCCATAGAAGCGAGAGGGGTCTTGGTCGCCAAAGTACAACGCACGGTAGGGAATAAAAGACCTGCACCACCGAGACCACGCACCAGTCGATGACCGACCCAGCGACGACGCACATCGAATTACAACACATATAAGGGAAGTGGGAAGAGGTGCCGACATACTGACAGAGTCACATGACTTCACAGTATAGTCTTCCGGTTAAACTATTCTAAAGCACATACCAAGAATCTAACGATTCAGGATACGTTAGATAGACCCAGGATATCTTTTCCTTAATCCACGCAGAGTCCTGCACCTCCACCAACAGCAGACCTCTCAACTTTAAAATTTCCCAAAGAGTGAGATTTAGCGACTATCCCAGCACTTGAGGCCAGGATCCAGGGGCCGCCTAGGCCCCGGAAGCTTTGGGGTTCTAGATGGCTGGAGACGCGTTCTGGCCAATTTTAGAGGAATAAAATCATAAATCATCACTTAGTTTTTTACTCATTTTTGTTGTTGTTTTGTTTGTATTTCTGATTGTTTTTTTTGTGCTGTTGGAAGTAAGAAATGGCCACGCCCACCTACACGGCAAAGGTTCTATATCTAGAATATTGTTTGTATTGTTAGAAGGCCTATATGATATTTGCCGCCAAATATATTGCATAGGCCTTATACATGATGTATATGTGATCAACAAAATGTTTACCACCCACCTGGGGTTATTTCATCTCCATCGTTAAAATATTGGAAGTTATAGCGTCATGCGAGTCCTGACCGCGTGTCAGACATTTTGACAGTCTGGTTCCCGATACTGCGTTGTGCGTATTATAGGGCCTGCGGGTGCCCGATATGACAGGAAGCCGATGAAACAGTTTTAGAGCGGGAACGTATCATATGACGACGCAAGACTGACGACGGTGATTCCCGTATGACATTCCTGTGCGCCGTGTGCGTCGGGACGCTGACAACTTTGAGCAAAAGACTCGTGATTTACAGATTTTTTATTGAAGTGGCGAATGCGTGAGATTTATAGGTGGCTGCTTGAGAGCGTGAGATTGAAGCCCAATGCGTGAGTCTCACGCCGATATCTGCAACAGTGAATTTGATTTGTGGATCGTCCCGCCCACACAGACCAGTGCCGAACAAGGATTATGGGTGGAGCATCTCCCGCTCTCCAGCATCAACGAAACAGGGCCCATCGAGTTCACCATCAGTAATGCGGATGCGGCCTATGTGGATTTAGCCCATACGTATTTGTATGTGAAAGCCAAGATCGTCAATGGGGATGGCTCAAGAATCGTCGACAATGCCACGGTGGGCCCGACGAATCTCTGGCTGCACTCTATGTTTCAACAGGTGGATATTTTTCTCAGCGACAAACTCATCAGTGACTCGACCAACACGTACCCCTATCGAGCCTACATCGAGACGTCGTATGGACGAAAGGCTAAAACTCTCAGCTGACAGCCGCTTTATTCTACCAGGACACAGCCGAGCACATGGGCACAGTGAACAATGCGAGATATAACAAACCGAAGGCTTTCTCCGCGAACGGCGCCTCGGTGGATCTCATGGGTCGACTGCACGCAGACCTTTTCATGCAAGACCGGTACCTCTTGAACAAGATCCCCATCAAAATGCGACTGACACCGGCGCCTTCGACCTTCGCCTTGACGGCCACTGACGTAGAGGGGCATGTAGCCGACTATAAAATCGTCATCCAAGACGCAGCCCTGTATGTCCGAAAAGTGAAACCGAATCCAGCCGTTCAATTGGGACACCTCAAAGCCTTGGAAACAAAACCAGTCCAGTACCTTATCCGACGTGTGCAAACCAAAGTGTTCTCTGTGTCTGCTGGAAATATGAGCGCCAACAAAGAAAACCTGTTCCTGGGGGAACTACCCGAGCGATTGATCCTAGCCTGTGTGGAAAATACCAGTTTCAGCGGGGCCTACCCAGAGAATCCGTTTGACTTTAAACATTTCGGCATCAGTTTTGTGACCCTGCATGTGGACGGACAACAGGTCCCAGTCACGGCCTTAACACCGAAATTTGGGCTCGGGAATTTCATTCGAGCCTATCAGAACCTGTTTACAGCCACCGATCAAATCAACCAGGACGAAGGGAATATGATCAGTCGGGAGGACTACGCCAACGGATACACGTTGTTCTGTTTCGATTTGGCCCTCACCTTAGAGAACGACCATCACCTGGCCCTCGCCAAGCAAGGCAATTTACGGTTGGAAATCCACTTTGCACGAGCCCTTCGGACCACCGTCAATGTGATCTGCTACGCCGAGTTTGACAACATCATTCAAGTGGACAAGGCGCGCAACGTCCTGTGTGACTTTGCCACCTAACATGGACACAGACCAGATTACCGCCGTGCTGGAGAATGACCCAGAGACACGTATGGTCTTTCAAGGGGTGTTCGCCCGAGATGTGTTCCCATTAGACCGTGTGTATCCTGCTGATTATGTTCTCAACACGGACTCGATGGATCGGCCCAGTGAACATTGGGTGGCCGTGTACTTGACAGAACAGCAGGGCGAATACTTTGACCCGTATGGCCTGCCACCCCTACATCCCGATTTAACAGATTTCATGGATCAGGGCACAGAGACGTGGTGTTGGAACAGTCAAACGTTGCAAAGCCTGACCAGTAGCGTGTGCGGACAATATTGCTTGTTTTACCTGTACCATCGATGCCGGGGAAGAACCGTATGTACCATCGTACAGATGTTTGACGAGTACCCCAAGGCCGAGGACCGAGATGTACTCGTATATGACTGAGCCGCTCATCATTTCAACGTACAAGCCTCGTTTTGGGCTTAAATTCTATCGATTTCAATGTACAAGCCCCCTGTTCTGGGCTTAAGTTCTATCGATTTCAATGTACAAGCCCCCTGTTCTGGGCTTCAGTTTTCACGTGGTTGTTCTCACGTTGTTGTTGTTATTTATTGTTGAATAACAATAAAAAAAATGAGATCTCACCAAAAAACCCCTGTCTTGTGTGTTTTCTGTGTGGGCATAAAACAAGCGACCATGAAGGCAATAACAGGCATGTGGAATTCAGTCAAACTGGCCTTGAACACCGTTGAGAAAGTAGCCAATCAGTGGCCTAACATGGGGCCAAATGTAACCATTCAATGTCCAGAAAACAATGCAAGAGCACTGCAGTAAAATAGAGAGCCAATGAAATCAGCCCACAGACCAAGTACATGTGTTGGTCTAGGTTAAGTGCGGGCATTCCAGCACAAAAATTTTGACGAGGACTTACAAGTTACAAGAGCAACAGGTGGAGTGAAAAAAACTATAGAGGTTCGAGGTGAGGGTAAAGACCAGGAGGATGACTCGTCCAACACCTATAGATTATGTTTATTACTATAAGTTCCAAGGTTTCATGTATTTTTTTCGTGCCAATACGGTTCTGGAAAAAAACTGAGGGTTCCCCACTGGCCATTTAACATGGGCATAGTGCTGGCGATATTGTCGGAGACCCTGCGTATTCCATGGGTGCTTCGGGAGGGCGGATAAAGGCTATCTATTGGTCCAGAGAGGGCCGAACATTGCCGGAAGCGGGACCTTTTGACCTTTTGAATTTTTCACCTGGATGTGACCTTTGACCTTTTGACACGAAATTCACCCTCGCACTTCCGATGATGCCGCACAGGCGTGCGGCCGGATAACCCGCGCAAGCGCTCGCCTGGATAACCCGCGCAGGCATGCGGCCGGGCCGGGTCGGGAAAACCCGGATGTTGAAGAGTACCCGGATGTTGAAACCCCGGATGTTGAAGAGGTCCCGGATGTTCTAGTACACGCATTCCATACGTCTACGGTCTAAGGAAAAATTGGAACTCTTCTGTGTTCGGAGGTAGTTTTTTTGGTCATTCTGAAAACAGGAAGTGACGTCACACACTTACGTAGACCCACCAAACCACGTGACCTGCGCAGTAACCTACATGGAGAAAACCCGGATGTGAGATGAGTACCCTAATTTTACATGCACCCACCCATGACTTCATAGGCAGGCCCCGATAAGCCCGGAGACGGATATTAGCCCCCACTAGACAGGGTTGATAGGAGTTTGACCCTATTGTAGGGGTAAAGTCCGTGTTCCGCTTTTTATATTTTCGGGGGACAAATCCTCAATTTACACACACCCAGCCTGCCTCTCTCAGCAGGCCCCGATAAGCCCGGGGGACCGATATTCACCCTTTTGGATAGGGTTGATAGGAGTTTTCCTCTATTTTAGGGTTAAAGTACGTGTTCCGCTTTTTATATTTTCAGGGACAAATCCTCATTTTACATGCACCCACCCGTGACTTGATAGGCGCGACCTGATGAGCCCGGGGACCGATATTAGCCCTTTGGGATAGGGTTGATAGGGGCTTTCCTCTATTGTAGGGGTAACGTCCGTGTTCCACTTTTTATATTTTCGGGACAAATCCTAAATTTACATACACCCACTCCCCCACCATACCTCTCTCAGCAGACCACGATAAGTCAGGGATCGATATTAGACCTTCTCAATCAAACCGGAAGTGGCGTCATACCTGCGCAAAAACACCTGCGCACTTGTCCAAATATTCCCTTAAATAGCCTTTGTATACTACTATTAGGCCTACGAAATTCAAAGAATGTAAAATATCCTGGATTGTATACAAAATCTAATGAACAAAATTCTCCAGCTCGATGTCACAGAAATTAATATTTTGGTTTGATCCCTAACAAATGGAAAGCCTACCTGGATTATCACGGATTTGTATATTTTTAATCCGTAGTTGGTGTGAATGATTTCCTTATGAAATTAAATACCGGGTACGCTACTCAAACCAGAGAGTTGGTAAACATAAAAGACTTTCGGTGCGGTATTTGTAAAGAAATATAAAATTATTGTTTGTGTCATGTGCAAAAAATCTGAGACACAGGCGCGATGTGCACGCACACGCGCACACATGTGTTTGACAAGTTAATTAGCTGGGGGGATCTATTGTTGACGATACTTCGCTAATTAACTTGCCGAACACCTGTGCGCGCGCATTTCAGATTTTACTGTGGATCCAGGTAGCAGGGTCAGAGAAGAACAGCTATATCTGAATTACTACAGGTTTTCTGAAAAATATTTACCTCTACAAACTTTCTATAATTTATCACCTTCCCTGTGGTATAAATTAATATTTTTGGCAAATTATGTCAAATCCATTCCCCATGTTAAATGAATAGGAGGACGGTTTGACGGACGGAATACGTCTAACAAAGTTGATTTTTTCATTCACAGTTTTTGCATAGCCAGTGGTAAATGTATTTACCTCTGACAAGAAAGGTAAAGGTTTTCCTGAAAAGTCTATGTAATTATATTTGTTAATAAATTTGAAACTTGAAAGTGACCGAAGTTCAGCCATTTTGGTGGACACAAACCGTTGTCTCTGATTGACCGAAAGCTTATATGCTGAGCTGCGACCGCTGTCGGCACGCGAATTAAGTCCCTTTTAAATTCTGACTGGATTTTTTCAGTATGCATTAGTGTCTTTTGTCGTCGACAAGAAAATATTTTGCAAAGAATGATCTGATCTGAAGTTTATTACGATCAATGTAATAACTTACAAAGGGGGATATCACTGGATATTGTTGCAACATATCAGTAAATATAGATCTTTTATTAGGAGGAGATCTACTTGCAGAATGTCGGAAATTGGATGGAGTGAACTGCTCTGTTGACGGTTATTCTCTCTTGATGGAATAATGTTTAATCGCTCCTTTTGGAGTAAATAGTACTTTTTATATGCATGTAATTACCACATTGTACACGTCAGTGTTTCCTACTGTGAGTTTTCGTACGGTACCTATTTTTTTTTTCTCTCTCTCTCTGTTTATTTCAACTCTATATATATTTTTTTTTTGGTCTGAATTCGACAAATGGCTGCGGTTTATTCACACGTAAATACAAAAGATGAATTAAAATCAAATGTAGTACTCAATAATTCATATAATTACAATAATGACACTGTTGTCTAGAAAACGATCCATAAATCAAATAACAGGTAAGTATCAGTACGTCATCAATTCCAGCAGTAGTATGTAGACGGCATTTAAACTCACATTGACCTACTTATTTGTTCCCCCGGGTAAAATTTAAGGGGGAACTTTGTGAGGCTCTCTACGGGTGGGGTATGCGGCAGAGCTCTTGGTAGGAACTTTTCAACATCCGGAAAGTACACATAAACTGATGACGTCACCACGATTATTCTTCCGCGGTGATGCGGTCTGGTGGTGATGCGGTCGCGGGAAAAAGCTTCCGCGGAGAAAAGGTAGTCCCCAGACTTCAAATACGCTGCATGGTCCGATTGGGTCGAGTGAGGTATCAAAGTGAAGCATTCGTGAAGGGGCATCTAGTCATGGGTGGGTGCATGTAAAATTAGGATTTTTTCCCGAAACTATAAAAAGCGGAACACGGACTTTACCCCTAAAATAGGGCAAAACACCTATCAACCCTAGCCAAAAGGGCTGATATCGGTCCCCGGGCTTATTGGGACCTGCCTATCAACTCAATGGGGTGGGTGCATGTAAAATTAGGATTTTTTCCAGAAACTATAAAAAGCGGAATACGGACTTTACCCCTAAAATAGGGGAAAACCCCTATCAACTCTAGCCAAAAGGGCTAATATCGATCCCCGGGCTTATTGGGACCTGCCTATCAAGTCAATGGGGTGGGTGCATGTAAAATTAGGATTTTTTCCAGAAACTATAAAAAGCGGAATACGGACTTTACCCCTAAAATAGGGGAAAACCCCTATCAACTCTAGCCAAAAGGGCTAATATCGGTCCCCGGGCTTATCGGGGCCTGCCTATCCAGTCAATGGGGTGGGTGCATGTAAAATTAGGATTTTTTTCCGAAAATATAAAAAGCGGAACACGGACTTTACCCCTACAATAGGGGTCTGTATTATACAATATAAGGGAAAATGCCTGTATGGGGTATGGGGATGGTCAATTTTTTTTTCGGGTGTTACTATGGATTGTGGGGTCGCGTTTTTCTCGTCTCGCCAAGAAAATGACAATGGGAAGGGTCCCGGAGCGAATCGGTGAAATTTTGGGGAATAGTTCACCGAGGCCTGTATATAGGCATATAGGCTGGCTATATGGGGGGTATAGGTCCATCCTGGGAAATTCACACACGTTCATTGTGATATGGGTTGCTTGGATTTGTTTTTCACGTCTCGTCATTTAGAACACGATGGGAAGGGTCCCGGAGCGAAACGGTGAAATTTTTGGAAAAAGTCACCCAGGCCTGGGTAGGCCCATAGGCCTATACTGCATGGCTATGGGTGTATAGGTCCATACGGGGTGGACGTTTTGGGATCTAGGTGGGCCACTAATGGTCCGATGGGGTCGAGTGAGGTATCAATGTGAAGCCTATGTGAGGGGGCAACCGATGGGGTGGATGCGGTGTAGGAATATCGTCACTCTGCGCATGCGCAGTGGACAAAGGGTATGAAAATAGGCGTTTTTGGGGTCTAGGTGGGCCACTAGTGGGCCGATGGCATCGAGTGAGGTATCCATGTGAAGCCTATCAGAGGGGTCTAGACTAGGGTGTCGTTTCCATTCTGCTGTGCAGGTCACGTGGGTTGTGACGTCACTTCCGGGTTTCACCTCCAAACCCAGAAGAGTTCCAATGTTCTCTTAGACATCCGGATGTTCAACCTCCGGGGTTTTTTCCGGCCCGGCCCGCCCCGGCCGCAGCGCGCGCGCCCGCGGGGGTGATCTGATGCCGCAGCGCGCGCGGGTTATCCGGAAGTGCGTGGGTGAATCCGCAGCGCGCGCGCATGAAGACCCTCATACATACCCCAATGCAGGCGCAGACGTGAAGTGCCCGGATGATAGACACGGACGTCACCTAGAAAAACACATACAACTCGTCACATACAGTCGCCCCCCTCAAGACCCTCATACATACCCGAAAAGATACGGACGTTACCGAAAAGACACGGACTTTACCGAAAAGACACGGACGTACCCGAAAAGACACGAAGGTGAACGACATTGTGGAAAACCCCCACAGACAGGTCAGTACATGTCATATCATGTTCACAGGTTACGCCCGATTCACGCATAATAAAAGGATTGATCTGTAATCTGTGTTGTTGCTCTCTTTTTTGGACTAACCCATCAGAATAGTACATATCACGGACTACACCCGTAGAGCTACGTCTAGGCGCGCATGGGTGACATGGTCTATAAAACACGTCTCTCTGGATCCTACACCTCCATTTCTACGGTTGCAGAGCCATGACGGACACCCGTCCCTATGCGACTCGCATTTTACAGCATGCGACCGTGGTTAATTCACTCACGGGTTACCGAGCAGTGGTTCGGTCCATGTTTTCAGATGGCAACGACAACGAGGGGCGAGGCCAGATCCTGAACGAGTTCACAGAAGCGGTCCTCGACAGAGTGCACTCGATGGAGAGGTGTGCCATCACTCACCACTACTGGACTATGACAGTCAACCTTGATGCTCGGGCTATGGACCACGAGCGCTCACGCCGGAATCAGCGACGGTTGGTTGGCCTAGTCATGGTCTGCGCCCTATTGACCCTGGCGCTGTGGCATTGACAGTGGGACCTGACTATAAATACGAGGGTCAGACACAGTGTGCGTCATTCAACGATCGTCATTGGGTCAACCATGTCACCAGTTCTACGAGCCATCCTTCCCCTTACACCCCGGGTGGGGTTATACGTCTATGAAGATAAAGTCACCCTCGTGGAAGACCGTGGAGATGTTTGCTGGTCGACCGCTGAGACCGTATCGAATACGGTTACGCTATACCGTGACGGCTGGACCAAATTTAAACGGGTGTTGAGCGGCGAGCTCGACGGACACCTCATTCACATAGACAATGCCATCTACGTACACCGTGGGCCCTTCTTCCCACGCCTGGGCCGCTACCAAGACCCTACGCGAGGCTTCACCCTAGACCCCGATCTGTGGACAGCCTTCGAGAAAGTGGTGCCTATCGTGGAACAGCTGTTTACACCGGACGAGCGGTCATCAGACGAGTTGGAGTGGGCTCGTGCCCTGAGAGAAGCGGCGGCAGAACCCAATGAACAAATGTCTAGCCATGAACCAGACGACGGTGCCATTGATTACCCGGCTAGACTCAGTCAGCCCAGTGACATGACCACACGATCCTTTGATCTCACGGGGTTCTCCCTATAAATACGAGAGACAGTCAAATCTGGTACCATTCACGTACTGACCATGACGGAGCATATAATACTGGCGTATCTCAGCTTGACCCCCGAGGTCTTCCTGCACGTTTATGCGGATAAGGTCGATATCATGGAGGAGGTGGGGGACATCTGTGATGCGGACCTTACACAACCGTGCCCGGCTCACATTCGTCTGTCCCGAGAGGGCTGGACCAAATTCAAACGCGTGTTGTCTGGTGAACTGGACGGCGACCTCATTCACTTGTGTCACGATGTGTACATCCGACGCGGCCCTTTCTTTGCTCAATTGGCTCGGCTAGATGGGGGTACAGTGCATTTTACCCTTCACCCTGATCTATGGTCTGCATTGGAAGATGCCGTGGTAGATGTGGATCAAGTGCTTATCAAGCGGTCATCAGACGAGTTGGACTGGTCATTTACCATGGACAATGTGGAAGCCAACGAAGAAAATCAGAAAGAAACTCCGGCCCAAGATATACCCGTTATAAATAAACGATAGAGCCAGGATCCATCATCATTTGTCACCATGAAGCGCTGGGAGAAGGTGTTGGATAACTTATACTACAGTCCCGACAGTCCAGCGGCCTATAGTGCATTGCCGGCTCTCTATCGAGCGGCCAAACCCCAGGGGATACAACGTGCCCAAGTCCGAGATTGGTTAAGAAAACAAGACACCTATACCTTACATCGATCTGTCCGTCGCCATTTTCTACGGAACCGGGTCATCGTGGGAGGACTAGATGCCCAATGGCAAGCGGATTTGGTCGATATGAGTGCCTTTGGCAAACACAACGATGGGAATCGGTATATCTTGACGTGCATCGATATCCTGTCCAAGTATGCGTGGGTGGCACCCATCCGGACGAAAACGGGGGCGAATATCATAGCGGCGTTCAAGGACATCTTCAAGACTGGACGCAAACCCCTGTATTTGCAAACCGACGAAGGCACGGAATTCCTCAACCGACCGTTCCAAGCCTTTCTCAAGAAACAGAAGGTCTTCTTCTTCCATACCTACAACGAGACCAAGGCTTCCGTGGTGGAAAGGTTCAACAGGACATTCAAAGGCCGTATGTATAAATATTTCACCTATAAGAATACAAGGCGGTACATCGATGTTCTCCCGAAACTTGTGAGTGGTTACAATCGAGCCTATCACCGGAGTATAGAGAGCCCCCATTATCGTGACCCAAACGCAATGAAGCCCAAGTCCGGCGTGTCTTGTACCCCAGGCAATCGCAACGAGCACCGAAGGAGATGTTCAAGGTCGGGGACCCTGTACGGATCAGTAAAGTCAAGGGCAAGTTCGAGAAAAGTTACTTGCCCAACTGGAGCGATGAGCACTTCCTGATTAAACGGCGCCTACCCTGACAGCAGCGAGTCTATGAACTGGAAGATCTTCAAGTGGAACCGTTGCTAGGGACGTTTTACGAGACGGAATTACAGCCTGTCGTAAAAACACAGCAAGACTACTACACGGTGGAGCAGATTTGAAAACGGAACGTCGACGTGGCAAACTGTTTCATTTCGTCAAATGGCAAGGCTGGCCCAGTTCCTTCAATTCCTGGGTCGCTGCCAACCAGGTGAAACGACTATAAAGCCAGACACCACTGCCGTCATCCTTCATTCCACGTCCGACCACAGTGCTATGGACAAACAGCAGCTGCCTCTGAACACAGCGTCTCCCAAAACGCGCAAAGCGCAAGTGGGCTTTGTGGTGATACTGCTAATCCTGCTGAGTGTATTGTACGGAGGTGTGTTTTACGACGCAGCCTATGTCAGCACGTTACTTAACCAACTGAGAACACCAGCCACCAGTGAAACCGGTCTACAGATAGCACCAGTCAACCCCGTATCGAGCCCAGTCACCACCACACCCCGTGTACAAGCCACGTCGAGCTCCACACCAAGCTCCACACCTACACCAAGTACACCCACTACGTCTGAAAACCCACCGGATTTCATCCCTCACAGTGAACAGACAACGACGACCGACGTTGTACCCACCACCATCATCCCTCACAGTGAACAGACAACGACGACCGACGTTGTACCCACCACCACCACTCCAGTTCACTCGTACCAAATTTACAAGAGCGGGTTACCACGACAACGGATACACCTCGAACCATGGACCCTGGGTGGCAGCATCCCTTCACTTGCGTCATCGCAGGACCGACGGGTTCCGGCAAAACGCACTTCGTCAGGAAGCTCCTTCAACACGCCGACAGCATGATCACCCCACCCATTGCCCGAGTCGTGTGGTGTTACGGAGAATGGCAGGCAGCGTATGCAGCAATGCCCCACATCACGTTCGTGGAAGGCCTACCTAACCTGGCCGATTTGGAACCAGACACCTTGGTGGTTCTGGATGATCTCATGGCGGAGACGGATGCGCGGGTCACCCAGCTCTTTACCAAAGACAGGCATCATCGACGGCGGACCGCCATCTTTCCCGGAGAGACCCACCACGTGTACATGCAAAAATAATGTAAACACACCCACAGTGGCGCCCCCAGCTGGGGTGTGTGTGTTTGATGATGGGGATAATAAAAAGAATTAATACCACAGACATGGTTGACTTTGTCTCTGTTCTCTGAAGTAGATAAAAAGAGCAGAGTTGTGGGTTCTAGCATTAGTTGTTCATGATGTCTGCGCGAGTACGGAAGCACGCTCCGACGCTCCGTGTATTGAAGACGGTCCCACCCGAGTTGGTCCGAACCATTGTACGCGGTACGGACCCTGACCTTGTAGGCTGTCTGTGCGAGATCGGGCACAACCTGTTAAAAGGTAACGTACCACTGACTCCGGCTCAGAAGACCAAGTTGGCCAAGCATAAGACAGGTCTCCGAACCCTAGTCCAGAAGCGGGTCCCTCAAACACAAAAGAAAAAGGTGTTACAGAAAGGCGGCTTTCTCGGGCCATCTTAGCACCGTTGGCCGCTTCCGTGTTGGGTCCAGTATTGGGTGGACTCTTCGGCCGAGAATGAACCACACGACAAAAATGGTCCTCGTCGAACCACGGTTCCTTCAAAACCTCCAATCGCCCTACCCTGTGCCACCTACGGTGAAGACCATAAACACCCTCGATGGAGAGATGCAACAGATCTTACAGAGACCGGGGTTAAGCGACAGTGAGAAAGTACAACGGTACAATGAGACGCTTCAACGGTACATGACGTTCATGGACCAATACAAAACCCTCTCTACCCCAGCACCACCACCACCACCACCACGTGACACACTGCCTACCTCAGCATCGCTCCAACAGCTGCCATTACCAGGGTACCACCCACAGCCCCACAGTGGGTAGAAGACGAAGTGCTGAAGAGTGTACCTGCATCGTTCAAGAAACAAGCTGGCCTGGTATTACAACGGATGAAACAGAATCCTAACATGACTTGGAATGATAAAGGCGAACTCCTGGTACAGAATCAGGTGGTCCCCGGGACCCACATGACGGATTTAGTGAATGACCTGATGCGTAAACGCAGGTCGCACACGGATCCTCGAGGATGGGAGGTCTTCGCTCAAGGCTTGAAAGACATGCATGTACCACAGGAATTGGTGGGGAACCCCCACCGCTGGGCCTTTATGCAGCGAACCCAGCAATCGCCGAGTGGCCCACTACCTTCTTGGGAATCCGAATGGGAACCGGAGTCACCCCCCAAAACACCACCACCACAACGGGCACCTTCTTTTCAGACCTTTAAAAAACCATCCTTGATCAGGACACCCCACATCTCCAGAGCCGTGACACGTAGCAAGTCAACGCGACGAACACGACGCCGGACACAACCGCCCAAGGCCTGGAACACCTATTAAAACCAACAGCAGCAGCAGGACAGCTCAGTCGCCATGTTTTACCTCACCCTACCCAGTAACAGTTCGCTGGATGTGTTTCCTGACAACACCTTGGCCAAGTACGTGACCCAGTTACCGCAACCGTTGCATTTACCTGGGCGCTGGGAATGTGGCCTCGTGGATATCCAATACCCTTACTCGTGGTACAACGTGCGAGCCAATGAAGTGTGGTACGAGGTGACCTACGAAGGAAAAGACACCCGACTCACCCTCCCCGAAGGCCAATACGATACTCCCAAGGAGTTCATGGGTGGGCTGTCAAGACTGTTGCATTATAAGGCTCTACGGAGGTCACGAATACTTCAAAACCCATGAAAGACTATCCCTTCAAGAATCACGTGGACTTCGATTACAACGCACACAACGACAAGGCACAGCTTATCGTCACCGCCAACGCGAGTGTCGTACTGAGTCCTATCCTACAGCAAATGCTGGGTTTCGATCTACGGACGTTCGCTGGTCCCACCGCCCACCAAGGCGAGATCCCGATGGATATGAAGTCGGGTATGTACGGACTCTACGTCTACTCGGACGTGGTGGACAACACATCGTGGGCGATATCAACACACCTCTGTTACGGGTGGTGCCCATTAAAAAGAGGTATGGAGATCAAGTCACCCACAGTTTCACCCACATGCTCTACCTACCCGTACGACAAACCCACATCAACACTATCACGGTGGATATAAGAGATGACACGGGACGACCGGTGGCATTCGAACGCGGGAAAGTGGTGCTGACACTTCATTTTCGACAAGCACGTGCTCCCCACTTTGTATAATGAAGGTGCCTTACGAGTGCGATGCACGCAGCTATATGGACTATTATGCCCAACAGGCCGGCGGTGGCCTTCCAGTCTTTAGTGGTGCACGCATGCAACGAGGACATGGACTGGGGAACATACTCGGGAGCATCGTCAAAACGTTCCTGCCCTTGGTGACGCGTGGGGTGAAAGCAATCGGCAAACAAGCGGTACGCAGTGGACTGCAAGTCGCCGGAGATGTCTTGGGGGGTACGGCACCCAAAGAAGCCTTGAAACGGCGGGCCAAAGAAGCAGGAGGCGTCTTGGTGGCCAAAGCACAACGCACCGTAGGGAATAAAAGACCTGCACCACCGAGACCACGCACCAGTCGACGACCGACCCAGCGACGACGCACATCGAAGACCCAGGATATCTTTTCTTAAAACATGTCCTTGATCCACGCAGAGTCCTGCCCCTCCACCAACAGTGAATTTGATTTGTGGACCGTCCCGCCCACACAGACCAGTGCCGAACAAGGATTATGGGTGGAGCATCTCCCGCTCTCCAGCATCAACGCAACAGGGCCCATCGAGTTCACCATCAGTAATGCGGATACGGCCTATGTGGATTTAGCCCATACATACTTGTATGTGAAAGCCAACATCGTCAATGGAGATGGCTCCAGAATCGTTGACCAAGCAACGGTGGGCCCGACGAATCTCTGGCTGCACTCGATGTTTCAACAGGTGGATATATTTCTCAGCGACAAACTCATCAGTGACTCGACCAACACGTACCCCTATCGAGCCTACATCGAGACGCTGTTGTCGCATGGGCGAGAGGCTAAAAAATCTCAACTGACAGCCGCTTTATTCTACCAGGACACAGCCCAGCACATGGGCGTAGAGAACGACAATGTGGGATATAACAAACGGAAGGCTTTGACCGCGAACGGCGTCTCGGTGGATCTCATGGGTCGACTGCACGCAGACATGTTCATGCAAGACCGGTACCTGTTGAACAAGATCCCCATCAAAATCCGACTGATACGGGCGCCTCCGACCTTCGCCTTGATGGCCACTAACGTAGACGGGTATGCAGCTGACTATAAGATTGTCATCCAAGACGCAGTCCTGTATGTCCGAAAAGTGAAACCGAATCCAGCCGTTCAATTGGGACACCTCAAAGCCTTGGAAACAAAACCAGCCCAGTACCCTATCCGACGTGTGCAAACCAAAGTGTTCTCTGTGTCTGCTGGAAATATGAGCGCCAACAAAGAAAACCTGTTCCTGGGGGAACTACCCAAGCGATTGATCCTGGCCTGTGTGGAAAATACCAGTTTCAGCGGAGCCTACCCAGAGAACCCGTTTGACTTTAAACATTTCGGCATCAATTTTGTGGCCCTGCATGTGGATGGACAACAGGTCCCAGCCACGGCCTTAACACCGAACTTTGGGCGCGCGAATTTCATTCGAGCCTATCAGAGCCTGTTTACAGCCACCGGTCAAATCAACCAGGACGAAGGGAATATGATCAGTCGGGAGGACTACGCGAACGGATACACGTTGTTCTGTTTCGATCTGACCCCCACCTAAGAGAACGACCATCAGCTGGCCCTCGCCAAGCAAGGCAATTTACGGTTGGAAATCGACATTGCACGAGCCCTCCGGAGCACCGTCAATGTGATCTGCTACGCCGAGTTAGACAACATCATTCAAGTGGACAAAGCGCGCAACGTCCTGTGTGACTTCTCCACCTAACATGGATACAGACCAGATAACCACCGTGCTGGAGAATGACCCAGAGACACGTATGGTCTTTCAAGGGGTGTTCGCCCGAGATGCGTTCCCATTAGACCGTATGTATCCTGCTGCTTTCGTTCTCAACACGGACCCGATGGATCGGCCCGGTGAACATTGGGCGGGCGTGTACTTGACAGAACAACAGGGCGAATACTTTGACCCGTACGGCCTGCCACCCCTCCATCCCGATTTAACAGACTTCATGGATCAAGGCACAGAGACGTGGTGTTGGAACAGTCAAACGTTGCAAAGCCTGACCAGTAGCGTGTGCGGACAATATTGCTTGTTTTACCTGTACCATCGATGCCGGGGAAGGCCCTTATCTACCATCGTACAGATGTTTGGCGAGTACCCCAAGGCCGAGGACCGCGATGTACTCGTGTATGACTGGGCCGCCGATCATTTCAATGTACAAGCCCCGTTCTGGGCTTAAGTTCTTTCAATGTACAAGCCCCCCCCTGTTCTGGGCTTAAGCTTACAAGCCCCCTGTTCTGGGCTTCAGTTCTTTCAATGTACAAGCCCTCTGTTCTGTGCTTCAGTTTTCACGTGGTTGTTCTCACGTTGTTGTTGTTCACTGAATAAAAAAATGAGATCTCACCAAAAAAACCTGTCTTGTGTGTTTTCTATATGAGCATAATGCATGAAACTGGCTTTGAACACCGTATTAGCCAATCAGTGGCCTAGAATGGGGCCAAAGGTAACCCATCCATGTCCAGAAAACATTACCCGGGTGTACAAGAACCCGGATGTAGGCGCGGGCGTAGGCGAAAGCATCCCAGTACCCGGATGGAGGCGCAGACGTTAGCGAAATTCTAGTACCCGTCCATTGGTTCTTTTTATCGATCGCTCATTGGCTCTTTTTCTCGACCGCTGATTGGTCCAAATGGAACTGCCCATCCTTCCCAGGTTAATTTACAATCCCTTTTTTGGGTTCAAGCTCTGTATATCGATGCCGCAACATTGTTGCCGAACCTTGCCGAAAGGGAGACCTTGGACCTTTTGACCCGACATTCACCCGCGCACTGCCGGTGATGACGCGCGCGCGCGCTGCGGCCGGGGCGGGCCGGGCCGGGGCCGGGAAAACCCCCCACAGACAGGTCAGTACATGCATTCCTATCATGTTCCCAGGTCACACCCCATTCACACAGACCCTCATGCATACCCGGATGCAGGCGCAGATGTCAGCGAAATTCTGGCGGGAAAACCCCCCACAGACAGGTCGGTACATGTCCTATCATGTTCCTAGGTCACGCCCCATTCACCCAAACCGGAAGTGACGTCATACCCCTAATTTTACATGCACCCATCCATAACTGGATGCCCCTTCACGAATGCTTCACTTTGATACCTCACTCGACTCCATCGGTCCATTAGTGGCCCACCTAGACCGCAAAAACGTCTATTTCCACACCCGTTTCCCACAATTCCCTGTCTGTGCATGCGCAGAATGTGGACAACGGCCGAGACACTACTCCAGGCGGTTGCTCCCTCACCTAGGCTTCACATGGATACCTCACTCGACTCCATCGACCCAAAAGTAGCTCGCCTAGGCCGCAACATGTCTATTTCCATACACTTTTTCTACTGCGCATGCGCAGAATGACGTCAGTTCCACGTCACACCCAGCCCGTTGGAGACTCCCTCACGACTGCTTTACATTGATACCTCACTCGATCCCATCGGCCCACTAGTGGCCCACCTAAACCCCAACACATCTATTTCTATACTACGGCCAGACTGCGCATGCGCAGACTATGGACAATGAACGACACACTAGCTCAGGCGGATGCTCCCTCACGACAGCTTCAAAATAAGACCTCATACGACACCATAGGATCATTAGGGGCTCACCTAAACCCTAAAACGTCTATTTCCACACCCTTTTGGCAGAATTCCCTGTCTGCGCATGGGCAGAATGTAAACAACGGCCGAGACACTAGTCCAATCGGATGCCCCCTCACCCATGCTTCACATGGATACCTCACTCAACTCCATCGGCTCATTAGTGGCTCACCCAGATCCCAAAACGTCTAGTTTCATACCCTTTGTCTATTGCGCATGCGCAGAATGACGATATTCCGACCCCACATCCACCCAGTCGGATGGCCCCTCACATAGGCTTTACATTGATACCTCACTCGACCCATTTGGTCCATTAGTGGCCGCCCTAAACCCCAACACGGCTATTTCCATACTCTTTTTAGGCATTCCCCGTATACATTAACATTGGAAGTCACTTGGTTGACATGGGACTACGTTCTGTACGCGGAGGAATACAAAGGTTACAGGTTGCCGGAACTACTTTTGACCTCCACGTGACCTTGAGCTGGTGGCTCCCCCTGGCGCCCCAGAGGTGAAAGGCGATGGGGCGTCCCCTATACCTTTAACCTGGAAAAAAGGGAACCAAGAGTTACCTGCCTGGAAAACCTAACTCGTCCCGTCTTCCCCCTACTACTGATATCTTCATGAAATAAAACTATGGCAACAACATATGTCTACACCAGAAGTCTTAACTTCCCATTTGGGTTCCTCTTTAAATGATTCCAACGCAAAATGGGTGCGGCCCTGGAACATCTGTTTCTCCAGGTGCAACAGTTGAGTGGTGTCTCTCGGGTTTTAGTGAGCATTTAAACTGATGTTCCGATACTCTTTTTTTTTATTCAACATATTATGCACAAATGATGCTGAGCCGACCACGATGACTGCCTTTGGTAAAGAGCTGGATTACCCGAGGGTTAGTCTCCGCCATGAGATCATCTATGACAACCAAGTTGTCCGGTTCCAAGTCGGCCAGTTTGGGTAGTCCTTCTACGAACGTGATATTGGGCATCGTCTCGTACTCCGCCTGCCATTTTCAGTAACGCCAAACGACGCGGGCGATGGGTGGGGTATTCATGTTGTCAGCGTATTGAACGAGTTTCTGGACAATGTGCATCTGGCCTGAGCCCGTCGGCTCCGCGATGAGGCAGGTGAAGGGGACCGATGACCGATGACGTGTTAAGTTGCTCTCGTAAAGTTGATACGACTGAAACGGCGTCGTCGGAGCACGGGTGTGTGTGGTGAGCCTTGGTTCCGTTGTCGGAGCGTTAGGGCGTTCACTGTGGGTAGTCGTATACGGCAGGTATGCAGGCGAAGAGATCACTGCAATACTCAGTCCATAACATCTTCCAGATTAATAATTGGATTTGTCACAACGAAAGTAGCATACGGAGACTATAAGCCAACCCTATC
>JAVTVY010045216.1:0-20628 GCA_036873755.1 Hanleya hanleyi | reverse complement strand
AACCGCGGTTGAAAGTATTTCAACCGCGGTGGAAAGTATTTCAACCGCGGTGGAAAGTATTTCAACCGCGGTGGAAAGTATTTCAACCGCGGTGGAAAGTATTTCAACCGCGGTTGAAACTATTTCAACCGCGGTTGAAACTATTTCAACCGCGGTGGAAAGTATTTCAACCGCGGTGGAAAGTATTTCAACCGCGGTTGAAAGTATTTCAGCCGCGGTGAAAAGTATTTCAACCGCGGTTGAAACTATTTCAACCGCGGTGAAAAGTATTTCAACCGCGGTTGAAAGTATTTCAGCCGCGGTGAAAAGTATTTCAACCGCGGTGAAAAGTATTTCAACCGCGGTGGAAACTATTTCAACCGCGGTGGAAAGTATTTCAACCGCGGTGAAAAGTATTTCAACCGCGGTTGAAAGTATTTCAACCGCGGTGGAAAGTATTTCAACCGCGACCGCGGTGGAAAGTATTTCAACCGCGGTGGAAAGTATTTCAACCGCGGTGGAAAGTATTTCAACCGCGGTGAAAAGTATTTCAACCGCGGTGAAAAGTATTTCAACCGCGGTGAAAAGTATTTCAACCGCGGTGGAAAGTATTTCAACCGCGGTGGAAACTATTTCAACCGCGGTGGAAAGTATTTCAACCGCGGTGGAAAGTATTTCAACCGACGTTGAAAGTATTTCAACCGCGGTGAAAAGTATTTCAACCGCGGTGAAAAGTATTTTAACCGCCGTTGAAAGTATTTCAACCGCGGTGGAAAGTATTTCAACCGCGGTTGAAAGTATTTCAACCGCGGTGGAAACTATTTTAACCGCGGTGAAAAGTATTTCAACCGCGGTGGAAAGTATTTCAACCGCGGTGGAAACTATTTTAACCGCGGTGAAAAGTATTTCAACCGCGGTGGAAAGTATTTCAATCGCGGTGGAAAGCATTTCAACCGCGGTGGAAATCCACGTGATAGCGTCAAAGCCTCGGTTTCATTTGGCTGCCATTTTTCTACAGAAAATGTCTTTTATTCGTTCTGGTTCCAATTTGCCCACGGCTGGTGTACATATGAGCAGGGATGAGCTGATAGAATACTATTTCAGGTCAGGCTACAAGTATTTAGAGATTGTTGACTTTCTCTCTGTCGTTCATGGAATGAATATAAGCTTGCGACAACTGAAGAGAGTACTAAGTGAGATGAAACTCTATCGTAGAAAGGAGAAAGATGAGCTGCGTACTGTCGCAGCGGTGATTGAGTGGGAGTTAAGCAGAAGCGGCTCAAACCTTGGCTACCGAGCAATGCACAGTCGTTTGTGTCAGGTTCATGGAATTGTCACAGATAGGGAAACTGTTCGCCGCATACTTTTAGCCATTGACCCAGAAGCAGTTATGCGTCGCAAGCAAAGGAGTCTTGTGCGTCGTCAATACAGCGTCAGAGGTCCAAATTATCTGTGGCATATAGACGGCTGGGACAAGTTAAAGCTTTTTGGTTTTTGTGTGCATGGCTGCATAGATGGCTATTCGAGAAAACTGATTTGGCTAGACGTATCATCGTCTAACAATGATCCAAAAGCTGTGTGCTCTAACTTTGCAGAAGCAATCGCTACTCTTCAAGGCATTCCTTACATCATTCGAGCAGACCGGGGCACCGAAAATGTCAATATCGAACAAATGCAGCGAATTCTGCGCGCTTCAAATCAGGATGATCGTGGTCATTTGCAGACAACATTTTTGTACGGAAAATCTACATCGAATCAAAGAATTGAATGTTGGTGGAGCCAATTCAAACAACAGGGCATGGAATTCTGGTTGAACCATTTCAGACAACTCGCCAATAGCGGAGTTATGGACACTTCAAGCAGCCTTGATATACAATGTGCTAGATTCTGTTTCATGGGATGCATCCGCACTGACATGCGAAACATTATGCAGCTATGGAACACCCACTATATTCGGAAAAACAGAAATACAAGCTCCCCCCACGGAAAACCCGACGTCCTTTTTCATTTTCCGGACCGGTTAGGGGCCTCGGACTATCTCAGACATGTCACTCCTGAGAATTTGCTTCCGCTTGTCGAGACACTGACTGCTGATGTTCAAGATTGTACTCCAGAAGCATTTGAACTGTTCTCGATGTTAATGGAAGACGCAAATCTCCGGATGCCGACCACCGTGGAGGAAGCTGATGATCTATTTGTCTATCTCCTCGATACAATTGCCGCTCACCCTGCATCGCGTTGATTCAAACCCGAATGACTAAGCTATTGTATTTCATAGCACAATCGTTCAGACTTGTTAAACACATTGGAGGACTGGAATCATAATTGTTTGTGTTCTTATGGACCCAGCACATATAATATAAAGATACGCCCTTGTTATTATCTGTAACTTACAACTGTTGATGTTCTCAAATGAATGATCACAGAATCCTGTTATGTTCCAACTCGAAATTTATACGAATCCCATTTAGAGAGAAGACTTTTCGTGTGTATTGTCCGAATAGACGTATACTAGACGTATAGAATACGTTTCTTTAATTTAATTAATTAATTTAATTTTTAAATTTTATTTTTTTTCTATTGTCCGAATAGACGTATTACTATGTCAGTGATGAAACCATCGCCACAAGAAACCATGGTCAAGGCGTTCACCAGAAGGAGATATTGTCACGTTGTTAAAATAGGGAATAACAAACACTTCTTTATTTTTATAAACTTTTATTTCATTTCTGTTCTTTTCGTGGGTATTTTGTGACATACCGTCATATTATAAATAAATCAGTGTTATTTCTTGCATCAGCCTCAGTTTCATTACTTTGGTATGGGTCTTTAAGACGAAATTGATGATTGGTCACAATCGCTCTCACTAGTTCTTTAATTAAACAGTCCGTGTTTGGCGACTTGTACTTGTCGAGAATTCAGTGCATATTTAGGTACTTCATGACCCTAAAAATCGGGTTTTTCCAAAATGTTCAACTAACTCCCACACCCACTTAAAAAGCCTCAAAGCCATCGCGCAAATGGGCATTTGAAGATCTCGCAGGCCCATTTGCAGAATGCAAAGCCATTTTCTGACCCTACAGCAAGTTTTTGAAATATCGCCCGAAAGTCGACCTCTGAAATCTCCGCAGGTTTTTGGTTTTTTTTTGCGTTTTATTCTTTTGCATATTTCTCGAGTTTTTTGTAACCTAGAGGGTTAGGAAGATTTGAGATACGCGCAAATTCCAACCGACGTCTACCGTAACCCTTCAAAATTTTCAACTAAAATTTTTCTAAAAAAGGATTTTCCGGAAAAGTGAATTTTGCTGCCGAAAGTTGGCGTTAGAGTAGGGTTAGGGTGCAACAATAAATTTTGTGGGAACCCGGGTTCTTATAATTTGCGTCGCAACATCGGTTTTACCAAAATTTACAAAAAAAAAATCGCAAAATTTCTATCCATTGCGCTCTCGCATAGAAGGGTCTATGAATATTGCTGCTGAGCTGCATGAATTTCGACCTTAATACAGCCAACAGTTTTATAGGCAACTAGAATTTTTACGACATCTTGTTCTGGCGGACATAGCGACAAGTCGCCGTAAATTTTACGCGCTTTTGACGAAAACTCGCAAACATATACACGAAGCCGGTCAGCAGCGCAATTCTTCTGGGGCAAGTTGAAAATGGGGCCATTCCACCAACCCACGTTGAATGTTGCTGCAGAGGGCCTGGTTGGAAGCTGGAGATGAATTGCGCGGCGGAGTTCCAATCTTGAATTGCGCTGCTGAGGTTTTTACAGAGGGTCCTATTATGCGGGGTTAGGGTACCCTATTGATACCCTTTTGTCTCTGTAAAGAGCTATTTGAAAAGTTCAAGAGTGAGTCTTTAGACAAATATTAAACTTGTCAGGGACGGAAAAGTCGGTAAAGTTGAAAAGGCTGGACGGGTTAGAACAAATGATTACTGAATGTTCCCGAAACATACATAGTCCTCTTCAGAATTAAAAATTCTTTCCAACGATATATAGGACCCCATTGTTCCTAGCAAATTTGCTCCGACGTCAAGGTCAAATTTGCGATAGTGCATTCCGATTGTGCTACCGCAAATTTGACCTTGAGGTCGTAGGTCAAATTCAAGGTCATAGGTCAACGTAAAGGTCATGGGGTCATTACATATCAAAAGGTCAAGGTCGTCCGACAATATCTTGTGACCTTGCGCCAAGGTCAAAGTCATGCCCAAATTTTGGAATCGCCATTTTGATATGAAGGTCGAGGTCAAGGTCAAAACTGACCTCAGATTCGTGACCTTTGACCTCGATATAGGTTTAGGGCAAAGTTTGAGGTCAATCGGTGACAACAAAAATTCCGTTAAAGTGTTTTTGGAGGTCAAATTTCAACCTTCACCGAATCACCTCAAATTTTGTGTATATAGGTTTTTGAGGTCCCTGATCACGAATTCGAGCTCAAAATTGACCTTGGGAACGACCTTGACCTTTTAATCGGTATCAAACATTTGCTTGTGACTTATTTGACCCTGTCGGATTCGCTTTAAAATTTCGCAGCAACCGAAAGCTGTACTAGGCTGAAACTTTGGAACTTTCCGTTTTTGAGGACTGGGGATCTGAAACAGGTCGAAAATTTGACCGAAAATGCGACAGAGATGCCGCCCGACACACATATTTTACTTTTACATAAAAATTAATAAGAAAATGAAAAAAAATTATAATTTTAAATATGAGGGCACATACAGTTGCAAACGATTTATTGGCATAATTTGTGAAAAATTCAACTCTAAAGACCTATAAACGACCTCGAGAGAGCAAAAAGAAAAATTCTTTCCAACGATATATAGGACCCCATTGTTCCTAGCAAATTTACTCCGACGTCAAGGTCAAATTTGCGATAGTGCATTCCGATTGTGCTACCGCAAATTTGACCTTGAGGTCGTAGGTCAAATTCAAGGTCATAGGTCAACGTAAAGGTCATGGGGTCATTACATATCAAAAGGTCAAGGTCGTCCGACAATATCTTGTCACCTTGCGCCAAGGTCAAAGTCATGCCCAAATTTTGGAATCGCCATTTTGATATGAAGGTCGAGGTCAAGGTCAAAACTGACCTCAGATTCGTGACCTTTGACCTCGATATAGGTTTAGGGCAAAGTTTGAGGTCAATCGGTGACAACAAAAATTTCGTTAAGATGTTTTTGGAGGTCAAATTTCAACCTTCACCGAATCACCTCAAATTTTGTGTATATAGGTTTTTGAGATCCCTGATCACGAATTCGAGCTCAAAATTGACCTTGGGAACGACCTTGACCTTTTAATCGGTATCAAACATTTGCTTGTGACTTATTTGACCCTGTCGGATTCGCTTTAAAATTTCGCAGCAACCGAAAGCTGTACTAGGCTGAAACTTTGGAACTTTCCGTTTTTGAGGACTGGGGATCTGAAACAGGTCGAAAATTTGACCGAAAATGCGACAGAGATGCCGCCCGACACACATATTTTACTTTTACATAAAAATTAATAAGAAAATGAAAAAAAATTATAATTTTAAATATGAGGGCAAATACAGTTGCAAACGATTTATTGGCATAATTTGTGAAAAATTCAACTCTAAAGACCTATAAACGACCTCGGGAGAGCAAAAAGAAAAATTCTCAAAATCGACGAAAATTTAAGGTCTGAGGTTTCCCCCGTAACTTTGTAATACCTCAATTTTCTGGGGTTTTGGGCTCAAACACAGCGACCCCGGATCCATATCTAGCGATTTGAGTGCAAAAAACCCGAGTTTAAAATATTTGATGATAAATTTTATTCGAATTCCATATGTTAGTGTTTTTCAGTTTACTGCATTTTTCTGAGAAGTCGAAATTTTGACCCACGGTGGATTTCTCTGAAAACTTGGTCATATGTACTTTCGAGGTCGCTGATCACGATGGTGAGGTCAGATTTTCTCTTGACCTCGACCTTGACCTCGAAATTTAAACGAGAATGTCCTGCGTCCACATTTTGCGACCTTAAAGGGGAATGTTATCACCGGACCTATGTAAACGTTAATATATACCTTGATACTGTAAGAAATCGACTATATAGTTTTTCCCCCGATCTCCGAACTTTAAAACGGTAAATTTGGCGATTTAAACGCGTTTTTACCACGAGCCTGTCAAAGCGGTGACCTTTGACCCATGACGTCACAGAGTGAACCAGTCCGCCACAGCATTAGCATAATAGCATACGTAAACAAGTCAAATCTGCTCCAATATTTTTCGATTTTTCGACTATATTCTCGTACTTTGAAGGCATCATACCTCGTCGGTGTGTTGTTGGAGGGTGTAGCAACACGAATGGAGATGGATTCAAGTTGCACCCGTGGCCAAACGACGAAAAATCGGGGAGAAATTCGACGAAATTTGTGCAAAATACGAGAGTGTGGGGAAAGCCGACGAAGTGGTCTCGCATTTGTTCCGCTCACTTCACTGACGATTTCTATTCAACAACAGAGATGGCAAGAATGTGTGGATATCCCCCTATACTGAAAAAAGATGCTATTCCCAAGATCAAGACAAATAAATCTTTATCAGAAAGAGAAAACAAACAACCCCTCAATCTGCCGGAGTGCGTCAGTTATACAGGGACGACCGACCTCGTGGACTCGGCAAGCGACAACCCGTTCTCGCAGACAAGCACTGTAAAACCCCCTGGATGTTTTGGCCCACACCGCTTCCATGGTCCCCTCTACCGAAGTGGACCAATGATTTAATCTTCCACTCTTGAAATTTTGGATCAGTCTCACGGGGTGATCAACCAGCCAATCCTGAATCCTACATCATAGGATGTCTTACAGCTATTAACTGAACTGTAATAATCAATGTACTTAATACCCAATGCCTTTTAATCAACTTATTCCAGTATATCGGAAATTCACTTCTGGCACCAGCTTATTTATTTATTTATTTATTTATTCAATAAATAACCAACGGACCGAAATCCAATTACAGGTTATTAAAACGCTATATACATATCCTGATTATTTGGTGTCCTTTTGTATCTCCATTTGAGCATATGCACTGTATGTTCTTTTGAAAAATAAATTGAAATTGATCACCTGGAAGAGTAACTGAAACTAACAGAAAGGTGTGAAGCAAACAATTTTTTATGGGAGTGTGTCCAAAAGGGAGAATTAAAGTTTAACGCCGCGCGTTCAGCAATAGGGTGTCCAAAAGAAATAAACTGGGCTTCTCCACAGGTGAGTTAGTTATTGTTTTAACATTGAATAGCTTCCTTTGGAATTGAAACTCTGTTTTCATTTGAGAGGACTTATCCACAGGTATGGATTAGCTCCTGTTTCAACATCAAATCGCTGACAATAATTGTTAAAGACATAATAAAATTAAGCACGTAAGCGATGTAAATAAGCCGGCCTGCCACGGTATAGCAATCGGTCCGTCCCGTAAGAAATGAACCATACAATCCCAATAAACACACACATATAAAAATAAAGGCGTAAATACATGTAACTACATAGTATGCTCTTACAATAGCAAATTATCTGTAGATTTTAAATGAATAGAGCTCGTCCCGCTGTCTGTGTTATCCGCCATGTTTGACTCTGGCCGCTTCACTGTGTGACGTCACAGGGTAATCGGTGGGCAGATTTACTGAGGGTTAAAATCAGGCACTTTGGAGCCGTATTTCAGGATATTGCATCATCGCTAAAATTTTGGAAAAAATTCTAAAAAATAAAGCAGGCCACTGGGAACTGTTTTTTATCGGTTTTAGCCTTTCAAAAATTGTGATAACATTCCCCTTTAAGATCTGGAATTTCATGAGGTAGTTCCGTTGAGGTCAATCTAGCTATTGCGTAAAAATTTTTTTGAAAACCCAGGTATGGAAATTTGAAAAACGAGGGTTTTTTGCACGCCGACAAGTGCTAGTTTTTGTAAATAGAATTCGTCGGCCGTTACTGTCAACAAGGTTTTATGCACCGACTCAGAATTTGAGGTCAGTGACCTCGAAAATTCCATTCTTAAAATTTTTGTGAAAAACCCTTTGAAAATAGAGAAACAAAAAAATGAACAGATGGCGCTGCGAACCCTGATATCGGCTACTAGACCATTTTTTTGCTAGCAAAAAAAGGTGCCATTGTATTCCCCGACCTCGAAAACCGTGTTCCCATGTCATTTTTGACCTCAATAAATGACCTCAAAAAATGGTACAGCAAGATGCTAGCTGTAACTTATAATAACATTTCGTCGGGTCAATCTAGCTTTTATAAATCGACA
This sequence comes from Hanleya hanleyi, assembly GCA_036873755.1. NCBI lineage: Eukaryota > Metazoa > Mollusca > Polyplacophora > Lepidopleurida > Hanleyidae > Hanleya > Hanleya hanleyi. The sequence continues at coordinate 12,390 of JAVTVY010045216.1, read as the reverse complement.
TAGTTTTCATATCTGACCTCGGTACTGTAATGCTGACCTCACATTACATCATTTTGACCCTGCATTATTTCAAAAAGTGATCATCGATAAAATGCTATTTAAAAATTAGCTAGCAAAATGTCATGAGGTCACAATACGAAATCAACAGGGTTTTGAGATTTGACCTCGGAATTGTAGTGCCCACCTCACATTACATCATTTATGACCTCATGAGGTCAAACCCTGCATTATTTCAAGAAGTGATCGCCGATAAAACGCTATTTAAAAATTAGCTAGCAAAATGTCATGAGATCACAATACGAAATCAACAGGGTTTGGATATTTGACCTCGGAATTGTAATGCCCGACCTCACATTACATCATTTATGACCTCATGAGGTCAAACCTTGCCTTATTTCAAAAAGTGATCGCCGACAAAATGTTACTTAAAAATTAGATAGCAAACGTCATGAGGTCACAATACGAAATCAACAGGGTTTTGATATCTGACCTCGGATTTGTGAGCAGTGACCTCGGTAATGCATTTTAACGAAATTTGGATCAAACCCTCGAAATCAGTAACCTTTAAATATAGTATTAAACGTTTATGTGTAACTTTGACCTTGTCGGAAGGTCACAAGATATTGGCGAACGACCTTGACCTTTTGTTATCTGATGACCCCATGACCTGCACGTTGACCTATGACTTCGACCTTGACCGTTGACCTATGGTTAAGAAATGCGATAGTACAATCAAAACGCGGTATCGGAAATTTTGACCTGGGGTCAGAGGTCAAGGTCGAGGTCATAGGTCAATGTGCAGATCAAGGGTCATTACATATCAAATGGTCAAGGTCGTCCGCCCATATCTTGTGACCTTTACCCTGTCGTCACAACATGCGTTACATGTAGAATTTGCCCCTGCTTTGCTAAAACACCCCATGTAGAAAAAGGGGCCGCCTTCTGCTGGCCAACATTGTTGAACATCACAAAAAAAGATTTTTAAAAAGCGTAAACGTTGGGCTTTCATTTGATGTATCGCACGCTCGGATAGAGTGTAAGGGTGAACATTAACACTCCACAACAATCAGGCTGTTAATTTCATTCTCGTGTCTCAGTTGCGTCAGGATATGGCATGAACATTTTGACCCTGGTTTGCGAGATTGACTTGGAATACATAAACCCGTACCTCTATGCACAACTACAATGTATCAGCTATCCATAGAGGTGCGACTCATGTGTGTGTGCAATGGATGTCGCAAACTCGCAGTCACAAGATTCCATAAAACGTAATTTAACCCAGGCTTCTATGGGTAGACCCCAGTCCCTGGCTACTAATCGACAATTTGATGCCGGATTCTTAATTAGCGACCTCGAAAACCTATATATAATGAATCTGAGGTCAATCCGGACAGAATTCACTTCCGGGCAAATTTTACATCGAAAAAATGGGCCAATTTTTCGGGGTCTGCGATTGATCTCAATTTTTGGTACCCAATAGAGAAAAAATCGCTGATCAAGAATCTACCATCGGATTTCAAATTGACCTTGACCTTGACTTTGAAATATTGATATAAAAAATAGAATAAAATTAAGTATTTTTTTCGCATACTAAATGAGGTCAGAGGTCACTGTCTTTCTGATATGTGATGACCTGTGCGTTGACCCATGACCTTGACCTTGACCTCCGACGTCAAGGTCCAATTTGCGATAGTGCATTCCGATTGTGCTATCGCAAATTTGACCTTGAGGTCGTAGGTCAAATTCAAGGTCATAGGTCAACGTAGATGTCATGGGGTCATTACATGAGGTCGTAGGTCAAATTCAAGGTCATAGGTCAACGTAAATGTCATGGGGTCATTACATATCAAAAGGTCGTCCGACAATATCTTGTCACCTTGCGCCAAGGTCAAAGTCATGCCCAAATTTTTGAACCGCCATTTTGATATGAAGGTCGAGGGCAAGGTCAAAACTGACCTCAGATTCGTGACCTTTGACCTCGATATAGGTTTAGGGCAAAGTTTGAGGTCAATCGGTGACAACAAAAATTCCGACCAAAATTTCGCTAAGGTGTTTTTGGAGGTCAAATTTCAACCTTCACCGAATCACCTCAAATTTTGTGTATATAGGTTTTTGAGGTACCTGATCACGAATCCGAGCTCAAAATTGACCTTGGGAACGACCTTGACCTTTTATTCAGTATCAAACATTTGCTTGTGACTTATTTGACCCTGTCGGATTCGCTTTAAAATTTCGCAGCAACCGAAAGCTGTACTAGGCTGAAACTTTGGAACTTTCCGTTTTTGAGGACTGGGGATCTGAAACAGGTCGAAAATTTGACCGAAAATTCGACAGAGATGCCGCCCGACACACATATTTTACTTTTACATAAAAATTATTAAGAAAATGAAAAAAATATGAGGTCACATACAGATGCAGACCATTTATTGGCATAATCTGTGAAAATTTGAGCCCTAAAGATCTATAAACGACCTCGGGAGAGCAAAAAGAAAAATTCTCAAAATCGAGATCTGAGGTTTCCCCCGTAACTTTGTAATACCTCAATTTTCTGGGATTTTGGGCTCAAACACAGCGACGCCGGATCCATATCTAGCGATTTGAGTGCAAAAAACCCGAGTTAAAAATATTTGATGATAAATTTTATTCGAATTCCATATGTTAGTGTTTTTCAGTTTACTGCATTTTTCTGAGAAGTCGAAATTTTGACCCACGGTGGGTTTCTCTGAAAACTTGGTCATAAGTACTTTCGAGGTCGCTGATCACGATGGTGAGGTCAGATTTTCTGATGACCTCGACCTTGACTTCGAAATTTAAACGAGAATGTCCTGCGTCCACATTTTACGACCTTAAGATCTGGAATTTCATGAGGTAGTTCCGTTGAGGTCAATCTAGCTATTGCGTAAAAAAAAATTGAAAACCCAGGTATGGAAATTTGAAAAACGAGGATTTTTGCCCGCCGACAAGTGCTAGTTTTTGTAAACAGAATTCGTCGGCCGTTACTGTCAACAATGTTTTATGCACCGACTCAGAATTTGAGGTCATTGACCTCGAAAATTTCATTCTTAAAATTTTGGTGAAAAACCCTGTGAAAATAGAGAAAACAGAAAATGAGCAGATGGCGCTGCGAACCCTGATATCGGCTACTAGACCATTTCTTTTTGCTAACAAAAAAGGTGCCATTGTATTCCCCGACCCCGAAAACCGTGTTTCCATGTCTTATGGTTACGGTTCAGGTCGTTTTTGACCTCAATAAATGACCTCGAAAAATGGTACAGCAAGATGCTAGTTATAACTTATAACTAGATTTTGTCGGTGCTTAGAATCTACATGGTTTTCAATTCTGACAACAGGGTTTTTATTCATCCACACCAGATTTGAGGTTTCTGACCTCAAAATTTTGATCCCTAAAATGTTTTTGAAAAACCCTGTGAAAATAGAGAAAATAAAAAATGAACAGATGGCGCTACGAACCCTGATATTGGCTACTAGACCATTTTTTTGCTAGCAAAAAAAGGTGCCATTGTATTCCCCGACCTCGAAAACGGTGTTCCAAAACTTTAGGGTTATGATTTAGGGCATTTTTGACCTCGAAAAATGACCTCCAACATGGTATGACAATCGCTAGTTATAACTTATAACCCTAAGATTTCGTCGGGTCAATCTAGCAGGGTTTGACCTCATAAGGTCATAAATGATATAATGTTAGGTCAAGCATTACAATTTCGAGGTCAAATATCAAAACTCTGTTGATTTTGTATTGTGTCCCCATGACATTTGGCAGTTAAAGGATTGCTATAACTAGCATTCGTCGCGGTCATGTCAAGTGCGAGGGTTATCCGTCCCTGATAGGCAGGGGTGGTGACCACCTCCGTAATAACACCCCATGGGGTGACAGGGCTAAAACCACTCTAACTTAGAAAATCTATACGCGACGATCTGCTATTTAACCCCATAACTAGCATTCGGCTCACACGCGAAAGCAACTGTGGCGACTTTTGCTATTGGTAGCCGACATCGGCTATATAAAGGGTTAACTAGCCGATGTCGGCTATAAACTAGCATTTGTCATGACGACTTATGCTACTTAAACCTTAATTTTGACGTTAGATACGCCCCGCATGACGACTTTTGCTACTTAACCGTAGTAAAATGCTACTTAACCCCACCTGGCCTGGGGGGGGGGGCGGAAAGTGCCCCCCCCCCTGGTGAACTTTTCTCTGCTGCTCCGAAACGACAAAACCGAGGAGGCTGAAACTTGGTGACTTTTAAGCTTATCTTATTGGGGTCATTTTGAGCCTATTTTCAATAACCTCCGGGCAGAGGATCATGGGTAAATTCAAAATGGCGGCCATGTGGTATCCGCGAAAGTCGTGTTTTTCACTCTTTTCGCTCCATTCCTTCACATTTTCCTTGCCTAAAAGGCCTTAGAAGTATTTTATTTATACAAAACTAATTATTTTCTATTTTATTAGATTTTTAAATTAGAAAAATCTGAAAAATGAAAATTTCGAAAAATCGACCCGAAAAATGGCTTCCGAGAAGATTACGTCACTGTGACGTCATCATGGCGGCCATCTTGGACTTTTTTCCGGTAGAGCTCGAACCCAAGATACTGTGTGGTAAGTTTCAGCGCTTTAGCCTTAGTGGTAGAGAAAATATATAGGGGGGCACTTTCCGCCCCCCCCCCCCCAGGCTGCGATACACCCCAAATCGCCCAGGCCAGATAGGGTTAATGCTAATTAACCCTTCGGAGATCTAGCCCTAACCCTAACCCTAATTCTACCCGGTCAAGCCCTCGTCTACTTAACGTGGCCTGGATTTACTTAACGAGTTAACCCCGTTAACCCCGGTTACTTAACCTGGACTTTTCTTAAGTAACATGCGCCAAATTTTTAAAAGTTAACCCTCGCGGTCAAGGTCGACTTTTGCAAACTAGGTCAAGGTCTTATCTAGAACTAACAGGCACCCGCTATCGCACTAGATCGAAAAATCCCTAACCCTTTGACATCTTGACCTAAACCTCGCCGGTCAAAGTTTTAACCCTTATAAACCCTTATAAATTTTGGTCCAAGCCAAAAAAGATTTCTTACCTTGGACTTCTTTTCTAGGCCTTCTGGAAAGTCAGTTACTTAAGAAGGCCAGTTGAAGCAAATCTCAAAACCCCCTAAAAGGGTTCCCGGGGTCCAAACGGAAGTGAGGGTTAGGACTAAATCGCGTGCCCTCTATCGATTGGCGTCGCTTCCGGAGGTAACCCTTGCCCATTTCTCGTAACCCTTGGGGGTCAAAATTTCAAAGCTTTCCAGAATGGCCAATTCGAAATTCTGGAAAATGAAACTGTTCGATATGGCTTCCAGAAAGGCCGTTCTATCGTATTATTGAAAAACCTTTCGGTTCCTACGTCCAGATCTAGGTCAAGAACCTGGGTCCAAAATTTGCTCTGGAAATTCTGAAAAAAATAATTTAGGCTAAGGGCATAACGGAGAAGACGAAAAAAAACAAAAAACAAGCCTAACCCTTACATTTTTGTCCAGGTTCCGGGACGTTTGCCAAATTTTGTTACTTAAGAGTTCCAGGCCTTAAGCAACAATGCAAAAAATCGATTTATAGAGGTTATATGCTCGGAATTTCAAAGGTTTAGAGATATTTCAACGTAGATCGCTTGCCGCAAATTAGTTCTAAAGGCTCACGACAAAAAAGCCCCTAAACCCCAAATATTTCGCTCACTTAAAGGCAATTATGGTTAATTGTAACAAATTGCTAGCCAGAATGTTTTGTTGTTTTGGTTCAAAATCCATGTTCTAAGTGGAGTTAAGACATGTTTTTGGTGTCTATGGATAGAGGAATAGATCATCTATTTGATGACAGTACAAAATTGTCTAACCCTTGCGTAGTTTTAAACGTACACTCGAAAAACCAAATATTTGTAACGTTACTTAAGACATATATGGTTAGGCAATACAAATTGTCATTTTGGTTTAAAATCCATGGTCTAAGTGGGGTTTAGACATGTTTTTGGTGTCTATGAATAGAGGGATATAGCGTCTATTTGATGACGGTGAAAAACTCTCTAACCCTTGTGTAGTTTTCAACGTACACTCGAAAAACCAAGGTTTGACATAATATGCCAATTTGTGTTGCTTAAGTAAGTTTGCAAAAGGTAAAGTATCAAGGGTTTAGACAGTTTTTCTGGAGGATCTGGAGGATCAATGGGCCTCCGGGGTGAAGGAGCCGGCGGCTCGTCGACGTCCTCCGGAATTGACGGGAGACGCCGCAATTTACAATTAATAAATTTTCTGTTGAATTTGAATTGCGCCCTGCAGCTCTTTTGAAATAACCGAGGCATTGTGAATTTTCATGTGACTGAATGGAGAGGAGTAGTATTAGGGTAATCCTGATCTCATTGAGTCGAGCTGCCAACAGAGTTAAAACGTCCACTTCAGGGGCCGAAAATGCCTGACTCAAAGTTTTATCTTGGAACCTTATAAAGTCTGCCTTATTTTCTTTTCACATTCTTTTGTTTCAGCAAAATGCGATTCCAAAAACACCAAACACGACATATTTTTAAGATAAGTAACCAAAATAAAAAAAAAATTCAATAATTAAAATTTAACCCAGGATTATATATATGTACTCACTTTAGGGTTTCGCGTTCCGCCCGCTTTCAGTCTACAGCTCTGTAATTTGGCACATTAATAGAACTGCTTTAGGGCTTTCATCTTTCAAAACGTGGAAACGTTTCCCCGTAAACTTTTTTTTTGACAAAATTTTTAAATCATGGATTCTGTTTTGCTCTGCTGGTGTTAATCTCCAGCCAATTCCTCCCAAATTTCAGGATATAATTACTCTGTTAGCGTAGAATCAGGTGTGCCAAAATGGATAGCTTGCTTGCAATACTTATATTTAATGCCTTTGGTCATCTATCTATCAATTTTGTCCTCAAAACACACGTATAATAGGCGAATGAAGCTATATAATTGCATCTAGAGAAGCCAATTTCCCTTCAAACTGGCCCAAATTATACTGACTAGTTATAAATTCATTGGACAACATTTCAAGTAAACAATTTTGCTGAATTTCTTATTATTTCTTTGACCCAATTTCATTTAGCTATGTCAACTTAAGAGAAATTGTAAATTTTCAAACCTAAAATGTGCCCTATTCTGTTTGCTCTGCTGGTGTTAATATCCAGCCAATTCCTTCCATATTTCAGGATATAATTACTCTGTTAGTGTAGAATCAGGTGTCCGAAAATGGTTAGCTTGCGTGCAACACTTATATTTAATGCCTTTGGTCATCTATCTAGCAATTTTGTCCTCAAAACACATGTATAATAGGCGAATGAAGCTATATAATTGCATCTAGAGAAGCCAATTTTCCTTCAAACTGGCCCAAATTATACTGACTAGTTAAAAATCTATTGAACAACATTTCAAGTAAACAATTCTGCTGAATTTCTTATTATTTCTTTGACCCAATTTCATTTAGCTATGTCAACTTAAGAGAAATTGTCCATTTTCAAAGTTAAAATTTCAGGATATAATCACTATGTTAAGGTACAATCAAGTGTGCAAAAATGGCAAACCTACTTGCAATATTTCTATTTAATATCTTTGTTCATCTATATACCTTTTTTCTGGTCAAAATACAGGTATAAGAGCCAACTTGAGCTTTATATTTGGCTCTACAGAAGGCAATTTTGCTTCAAACTGCACCAAATGTTACAGCCTAGTTTCAAATTTATTGTACAACATTCACAGTAAAAGATTTTGCTGAATGTCATATGATTTCTATCACCCAAATTAATTTATCTATATCAACTTAAGAGGAAATGCATATTTTCAACCCTACAATTTGGCCTTTCCTTTTTTGCTCTGCTGGTGTTAATATCCAACCAATTCTTTTCAAATTTCAGGATATAATCACTATGTTAAGGTACAATCAGGTGTGCAAAAATGGCAAACCTAATTGCAATATTTCTATTTAATATCTTTTTGAGCTTTATATTTGGTTCTACAGAAGCCAATTTTGCTTCAAACTGCACCAAATGTTACAGCCTAGTTTCAAATTTATTGTACAATATTCACAGTAAAAGATTTTGCTGAATTTCATATGATTTCTATCACACAAATTAATTTATCTGTATCAACTTAAGGGGAAATGCATATTTTCAACCCTGCAATTTGGCCTTTCCTTTTTTGCTCTGCTGGTGTTAATATCCAACCAATTCTTTTCAAATTTCAGGATATAATTACTATGTTAAGGTACAATCAAGTGTGCATATTTCTATTTAATATCTTTGTTCATCTATATACCTTTTTTCTGGTCAAAATACATGTAGAAGAGCCAAATTGAGCTTTATATTTGGCTCTACAGAAGCCAATTTTGCTTCAAACTGCACCAAATGTTACAGCCTAGTTTCAAATTTATTGTACAACATTCACAGTAAAAGATTTTGCTGAATTTCATATGATTTCTATCACCCAAATTAATTTATCTATATCAACTTAAGAGGAAATGCATATTTTCAACCTTACAATATGGCCTTTCCCTTTTTGCTCTGCTGGTGTTAATATCCATCCAATTCCTCCCATATTTCAGGATATAATTACTCTGTTAGTGTAGAATCTGGTGTGCGAAAATGGTTAGCTTGCTTGCAATGGTTTAATGCCTTTGATCATCTATCTAGCAATTTTGTCCTCAAAACACATGTATAATAGGCGAATTAAGCTATATTCTTGCATCTAGAGAAGCCAATTTTTCTTCAAACTGGCCCAAATTATACTGACTAGTTATAAATTCATTGGACAACATTCCAAGTAAACAATTTTGCTGAATTTCTTATTATTTCTTTGACCCAATTTCATTTAGCTATGTCAACTAAAGAGAAATTGTCTATTTTCAAACCTAAAATGTGCCCTATTCTGTTTTGCTCTGCTGGTGTTAATATCCAGTAACAATCCTTGTTACAAAGAATTACATTCTCCTCCGAAACTGCTGTACCGAATGACTTCAAACTTTTGTTATATTATCGATTTGCAATAGGCCTTCGAAGCGGTGACAGTTTACCAGTGGCGGTGAAAATCGAGTTTAAATTTGGAGAATATCGTTTGGTGAAATAGTCAAGGTAAGACCTGTTTTGTTTTGCTACACGAATTTGTTAGACATTGTAGACAATTCCATTCCTTACAAAGAATTACATTCTCCTCCGAAACTGCTGTACCGAATGACTTCAAAGTTTCCACGTTTTGAAAGATGAAAGCGCTAAAGCAGTTCTATTAATGTGCCAAATTACAGAGCTGTAGACTGAAAGCGGGCGGAACGCGAAACCCTAAAGTGAGTACATATATATAATCCTGGGTTAAATTTTAATTATTGGAATTTTTTATTATTTTGGTTACTTATCATCAAAATATGTCGTATTTGGTGTTTTTGGAATCGCATTTTGCTGAAACAAAAGAATGCGAAAAGAAAATAAGGCATACTTTATAAGGTTCCAAGATAAAATTTTGAGTCAGGCATTTTCGGCCCCTGAAGTGGACGTTTTAGCTCTGTTGGGAGCTCGACTCAATGACACCAGGCTTACCCTAACACTACTCCTCTCCATTGTTATATTATCGATTTGCAATAGGCCTTCGAAGCGGTGACAGTTTACCAGTGGCGGTGAGATTCGAGTTTAAATTTGGAGAATATCGTTTGGTGAAATAGTCAAGGTAAGACCTGTTTTGTTTTGCTACACGAATTTGTTAGACATTGTAGACAATTCCATTCCTTGTTACAAAGAATTATATTCTCCTCCGAAACTGCTGTACCGAATGACTTCAAACTTGTGTTATATTATCTATTTGCAATAGGCCTCCAAAGCATTTTTAGGAATAATTGTTCTGTCAATACAAAATGGCCACGGACCATTCAAAATTGTGAAAAACTTTACCAATTTTGGAAACTTATTCTCTTTAACACTGACAGATACATATTTTTAGGTTAAGTAATCAGCGACCTCATAATTACTTTATTAGCAAGTTTTTTTTAAACGCTCCTGCCATTCGTTGTATTCCTCGCTTAATCAAGGCTTCTACTCTCTGACGTCATATTTGAACTTTGCCAAAAATTTAATTCCCCATCTCCTCCCCCTCCAGTACCTCATAGGAAACCCACTGTTTAGTTTTCGAGTATTTTTTCATTGACAATGGACCCTAATTTGTTATACTTCAGATGGTGCGAACACGAGCCAATGCGGCAAAAAAGTGTCCCTACTGCAATAAATCTTCTTCGCCTAGCCCGCCTCCACCCTCCCCACAACCAGGAACTTCACAAGAACATGGTGCGACGCCTCCCCGAGGCTCACCACAGCTAGGCATCCCAGGTGCAGGTTCATCTGCATCCACTTCGAGTTCTTCGGATGACGACCCTCACAAGAACGACAATCGCAGGAGGAGGGCCCTGCGTGTGCAGGCCTGGGTGCCCACGCCCGAAGCACAGCTGATATTAGACAGGTTTGCCCAGCAATTGGCGGGACCGGACGGAGGACGTAATGATGCGACAGCCGTCAAAGCGATGATACAGCAGATAACCATTATCTGGGGCTGCGCGTCGAAAGAATTCCTCCTCCGGGAACTACTTGACCGGCGACTAGTGATGGACAGGTGGTTTTTCAACTTTGATATACACCAACAGCCGGGAACGACAACCGCCTACCTCTCGATGTTGAAGGCGTTTGTGGACTTTCTCGTGAGTGAGGATTACGTCGATTCTCAATCGGGGAGTGCTTTTCGCATTATAGTATCCAACTGGTCGAAGGGACTGAAGAAAAAGCGAGCTCGGCGTAAGGCCGAGGTCGCCAGACTAGACCAAGGTAACTAGTCCACTAACTAAATTAACTAAAACAGCATTAGCAAACGCTATAACTTTTTATAAATGTTCATAAAGCGATAGAAACGATAGCACAAAATGTCTAACGATTTTTTGTTTTATCTGTAGCGAGACTGCTGACACCAGAAATGGTGTCGCGCTTCGAGAACAGCAATCGAGCCAATCGGCTCAGACGTTATTAAAGGACCTGGACAGCGGGCGGGCCACCCGTGTGACAAAAAGACGCTACACAGATGCCAGAGACCTAATAATGGGCAAGATGCTCATCAACAGTGCTCAACGGTTGGAGCTGTCCGCCATCTCACCTGCAGAGAATATCGGGAGCGGGAGATGAGGGTGATCGACAGGGATAAAATATCTGTCATGACGGTGCGTAAGCACAAAACTGGCTTCAGGGGACTCGCGACAATAAGCCTCGATGCAAAATTGCACCGCCTCCTGAGCCTGTTTTTCCACAGGATGAGACAACCAGTTTCACGAGCTAATCGTCGACGAGACGTCCGCGATCGAGATAGGATGTTTGTGGACTATGACTCCAGAAAATTAAGCTCTCAAGAGTTCTCCAAGACTATCGAGAGAACATACAGTGTACCGATTACTTCCAAAATAGTCAGGATTACAAGCGTCTAATCCGTCATCCATAATTCAGCCGTCGTCCATTAGAGAATATCCGCGTCCATAATCCAAAGACCTATTCCATATTCCATATAACAGTATTAGCACCAAATTCAAAAACACAATCATAGTATACATAAACATAGGCTTGTTTCCTGCAAGTTTTCAATGATGCCGGCAAGACATCATGATGTTCCAAAAATATCAAATCCGTATCGCTGATCAGTATTCTTAATCCATAATATTCGTTATAGATTCGTCATCTAAAAAAAAAGATGTATCTCAGTCACGCTTTGATTGTGCTGTTCATATGAGTACCAGGAGGATCTTGAAGTACATGGGTTCATACGGCCCCTAGCCCCGGGTTAAGCGGAATTAGACACAAGTTACGAAACGTAGCGCCATAGATCTTGCACGCTACGTTCGTATTTTGCTATCAGCATGCGATATGTATCGCCAAATTTGAGAAACTTTGAGTGGAGGCGCTTGGTGGAATAGCCCTATTTTATAAGTTTCTGCAACAATGTTTTGTGACGTTGATTAAAATCATCACATTTAACACAGGATCTAGCAAATGCTACTAAGCGAGATATGTATACGCCATATGCAGGTCCCACTGGAATATTACTGTCCAGAAAGGGATAGTTTAAGATATCGAAATTGTAATCATCTCTTTTGTCATAAAGTCGACACGAGAGAATGCCCGCTTCATTTTTATAGAGATATAGATCTAAATATGATGTGCCTGTAGGGTTGTCTGTAGTTTCCTTCAAATCCAGTGAAGGTGGATATATATCCTTCACTGCGTCATTTATATAGCGATTATCCACAGCGAGAAGATCGTCTATATAGCGGAAGACCATGACAACAAAGGTCATGAACTCGAATCCGCAGTTGGCGTCCTCA
>JAVTVY010045215.1:0-21914 GCA_036873755.1 Hanleya hanleyi | reverse complement strand
GTAACGGATCTCACTGTCTCACACAATATACATAAGAACAATGTAGAACATGTTAGTATCAACCCCTTATATATAATGGCAAGGGCAACCATATTTAACCCTCCCCTCGTCAATACATCTTCGTATGTAGCATATAGTCCGAAAGATATTGTTGGCTGGATGATGACAATAGTGACAGCATTGGAGATACGCCGGCTTACCTGTTTGCATGACGTCCCCTCTGGATATAGAAGCCTGGTACAACATGTTGAAATGTGTAGAATGAAAGTTACATCGCATGAAAATAATGCAGTTTCAGCGGATATAATATGCAGGTGTTCCAGGATATTCGATGGTCGAGGGCATATCCTGGGGACATGACCGTCTCTGTGACATTTTTTGTGTACCTTGGGCAACTATAAGGCTTATAACGCCATGACGATACCAACGACAGACATGCATACAGCGATCAGAGATCCAGGGTGGAATCCTTTTATGTAAGGAAGTCCACTGGCCTCAAACTCTATTTTTACTATCTAATCATAAACGTGCTTGAGACTGATCTTTGGTAGCTAGCCTATCCATTTTGAATTACTTTAGGGGAATTCCCGTCTAAATCAGTAAATAAATATCACGTAGATTGCCTCAGCTGTCTTCAGTTGTAGTTTGGTTGGTCATGTCATGCCCTAACCGGTATTTGTTTAGTATGCAAAACACTTCTGAAAGGTTATTAAATTATTCATCTTGTATTCTGTGTAGGCCAGAGAGTATATTTTCTGGAAGTGATGTCAATACCGTTAATTAGGACAAACCACTACCAGAATACATGTTTTCTTTTTCCGAAGTAGGCGACCGATGCAGAAATGTGACGCTGATCACCATTTGAAGCCGGCATGGGGATAGCCGGCTTATTTTCTCCCAAAAAACTTTCGTAAACATGCCATTTCCCAGATGTCATGTCTGAGAGAGATGTAAAATGGATGATTGGGACTATACTGGTGTAACGTGTGCCGGGCCGGTCAATAAACGGGACGCAGCTGAGCTTAGTCTCGTTATATGGTAGCGTACAAGCTGTCAGGCCGCTGTCCCTGCCGACACTAGTCCTTGCCGACTAGAGATTCACTTCGACCTGTCACCTGTCTGGATCGAGAAAGTAGGAGAGTGTAGAGACAACCAAGGCTGATATAGAGTCAAATAATGTGCAATAATATTCAGTTAAATGTACAGGATGATCGTGGTAAAAGATGTAAATATGTACAGTTCATTATATACGCGCACCGAGTAAAGGGCGGCCTGGTTGCTGGCCCTTTCCACACGGTAGGTGATCGTAGGGGCGGCCTGGCTGCTGGCCCCTCTCGTGGTATGGAATGTCGTTGGAGCGAGGCTAAGGATAGCGGCTCGACGTCCTTCCTTCTCCTGGCTGTTGGAGCGAGGCTATGGATATAGCGGCTCTCTTCTCTGTAAGGTAGGTATATCGTCCCCAGAAAACGTCGTGGCTTCCCACCGTGGATATGACAGTCTTCCCCTTACAGGTACGTCTGGTCCCAGAGATTGTTCCGTCTTCCCACTGTGGATACGTCTGCTTCTCCTTGTGAGAAATCCCCTCTACAGGGAGGTTCGTCTTCCCACCGTGGATATGTCCGTTCTTCCACAGTTGTAACCTGTCTTGCGAGGATGCTTCCGTATCATCTTCCCTTCACGGTAAGTATATCTTCCACCAGAAAGTCCCCTGAATGTGTCCTGTCTTCTCACCGTGGATATGCCCGTCTTCCCCTCGCAGGTACGTATTTTCCTAGAGATAGACTCGTCTTCCCGCCGTGGATACGTCTGTTGACCTTGTAGGTACCTATTCCCTTCTACAGGTCGGTTCGTCTTCCCACCGTGGATACGTCTGCTTCTTCTTGTAAGAATTCCACTCTACAGTTAGGTTCGTCTCCCCTCCGTGGATACATCTGTCTTCACCTGGTTTGTACGTATCGGCAATGCCACTTCTTCCGTGTGATTATTATCTCACCCTAGGTTAGTCTAATAACCGTGATCTTGGCTGACTTCTATCCAGGCGTAGTCTGGCTTGCGAGAATCCTCTCCTCAGGATGTATCCGGCTAGATGATGTGGTCTAATATAACGTCTCTGGCAGCGAATCTGTCTGTAACAGTTTTGAGATGCTGCTTCGGTGGCGTGCTCGTAGGCACCGTAAACGGCCCAGACTGAGGTACTCACGACGACCGATAAAACAGACCTTCTTCCGATAGACTTCCTTCAACGTCTCAGATCACATCAAATCGCCATACTTCCTCTCACAGGTCGGTACCAGTTTTCTGTCACCCGTTTCACGGCGAGAACGCTCTCAGACAGCGTTATGCCTCTCCGCCGTCAACACTTCAGGGCCTCCAAACACATAAGCTGGCTTGTGAGAGTGACTTCTTCCTTCGAACTCCAATCAGGTAGGTACAGTTGGATCGTAGTAGGTATCTCCAGTACAGTATAGTGCATCCATGTATCAGCAGCCCAATTCCATAACCCTGGGAATATTACCAGTCGCCCGAACACAAGCCCAGCATTCGTCGACCACACTGCTGCTCAATACCCTTCACTGATACTAGGCACTGCACTTCTATGTTCCCTCTTTTCCATACCGGCACCGTCCACCGATTATACGTCCGTCTCCGTTGTTAAAGTACACAATGTTCCCTGTAGGTACCACTTTAACCTGTCCCATAGACTTTAGTCTATAGCCCAATAGAGAAGAGCTGTTACCTGGTTGCAGTTCAGTTCCGAAGTGATTTTCATGCCTGATCTCCGTCTTTTATACACATCAGGCCACGTACATGTAACGTCTAGTTGCCCGTATGAAATCTCACACTTTCCCGCAGCGCCATCTGCACTATCCAGTCAAAGACAACTCACACCAATGTACAAGTTAGGAACGATAACTCCAATCGTTATCACCAAGCAGGCGTTGGGGAATTCCCGACTTCTAGTTTCACTTTCGTTACCGCTAATTATATCGCTGTATACAGTTTGCACAGTTTTCTTTGTTAACGGGAACATTAGATAGCCTTCTCCGTTGATATCACAGACCAAGAATGGACACTAATACTGGACGGTAAGTTCATTCAGTTATATACCCGTTGTATATCCGTATTTTATGCTGAGCGTTGTGGCATCATGTAGACCCCGATTTCCGTCCATTTCCAGGTTGGCGTGCACACTTCGCTTCAGACTTGCACTCCGGTTGGGGCTTGTGTTTAGTCCTGATTTAACGTTTAGGGGATACCAATATTCGTTACACCACCCACGCCTTCGAAATATCGGCGCCCTCGCCGATGCTCGGTCACGCTGTTTGTAGTCCAATAAAGAACCGATCACATGGGGGTCCCGGGGTCCTGCCCAGTCCATCCCCCTCAGAGTTCCGGGGACATGGCGGCGTCCTCACTGTTACTCACAGGAACCGTCAAGCCCCAGTCCATCTCTGTACAACAGTTCATTACGTTTCAATATTCTTGATTGACGTTGATTGGTGGGCCATGTATAATTAACCATCAGACGCAGTTACATCCCTCATACCGCTGTCCTCCATCTTCTTGCCTTTGGCTAAGGACTCCTCTGATGTGGGCCTCCTGGTTCGTGTTCCACTGCTCATGGTTAGTGGAGATATGCGCCAAGGAGTCCTCTTCGCTGTAGTAAGCTGAGTTATGTGCACCTGAATCCGAGATGGGAGTATCACCGGTCGATGGAAGCATAGTCCACATTCCGTTGCCTTCATCTGTTTCGCTGTTGATGAACAAGGGCTGGCCAGTGGATATCGTGCTTCTTTCTTCCTGATCAGTCCCCACCGGAGTAGTCCAGAAATCGACTGAAGGAATGTCATTCCATCGTCCATTTGGTCCTGCTGCAGATGGAGACTGTTGTTCACCAACATCGATCAAGGCCGCTGTATCTCCATCTCTGATCCTTGTTGTCAGGCTCGATTGGTCGGGTGTGGATTCCGTTTCCAGTCTTCCCCGGGCAAGTTGTCTGTCCATCTTCACTCCCCTGTGAATCTCGGACGTTGGCAAATCCCACCGCTGCCACCAGTTTTGTGTAACGTAAAGTGGACTTCTTTTCTCTCTGGAAGCATTTGAAATCCCACCGCTGCCACCAGTTTTGTGTAACGTGTGCCGGGCCGGTCAATAAACGGGACGCAGCTGAGCTTAGTCTCGTTATATGGTAGCGTACAAGCTGTCAGGCCGCTGTCCCTGCCGACATTAGTCCTTGCCGACTAGAGATTCACTTCGACCTGTCACCTGTCTGGATCGAGAAAGTAGGAGAGTGTAGAGACAACCAAGGCTGATATAGAGTCAAATAATGTGCAATAATATTCAGTTAAATGTACAGGATGATCGTGGTAAAAGATGTAAATATGTACAGTTCATTATATACGCGCACCGAGTAAAGGGCGGCCTGGTTGCTGGCCCTTTCCACACGTTAGGTGATCGTAGGGGCGGCCTGGCTGCTGGCCCTTCTCGTGGTATGGAATGTCGTTGGAGCGAGGCTAAGGATAGCGGCTCGACGTCCTTCCTTCTCCTGGCTGTTGGAGCGAGGCTATGGATATAGCGGCTCTCTTCTCTGTAAGGTAGGTATATCGTCCCCAGAAAACGTCGTGGCTTCCCACCGTGGATATGACAGTCTTCCCCTTACAGGTACGTCTGGTCCCAGAGATTGCTCCGTCTTCCCACCGTGGATACGTCTGCTTCTCCTTGTGAGAAATCCCCTCTACAGGGAGGTTCGTCTTCCCACCGTGGATATGTCCGTTCTTCCACAGTTGTAACCTGTCTTGCGAGGATGCTTCCGTATCATCTTCCCTTCAAGGTAAGTATATCTTCCCCCAGAAAGTCCCCTGAATGTGTCCGGTCTTCTCACCGTGGATATGCCCGTCTTCCCCTCGCAGGCACGTATTTTCCTAGAGATAGACTCGTCTTCCCGCCGTGGATACGTCTGTTGACCTTGTAGGTACCTATTCCCTTCTACAGGTCGGTTCGTCTTCCCACCGTGGATACGTCTGATTCTTCTTGTAAGAATTCCACTCTACAGTTAGGTTCGTCTCCCCACCGTGGATACGTCTGTCTTCACCTGGTTTGTACGTATCGGCAATGCCACTTCTTCCGTGTGATTATTATCTCACCCTAGGTTAGTCTAATAACCGTGATCTGACTTCTATCAAGGCGTAGTCTGGCTTGCGAGGATCCTCTCCTCAGGATGGATCCGGCTAGATGATGTGGTCTAATATAACGTCTCTGGCAGCGAATCTGTCTGTAACAGTTTTGAGATGCTGCTTCGGTGGCGTGCTCGTAGGCACCGTAAACGGCCCAGACTGAGGTACTCACGACGACCGATAAAACAGACCTTCTTCCGATAGACTTCCTTCAACGTCTCAGATCACATCAAATCGCCATGCTTCCTCTCACAGGTTGGTACCAGTTTTCTGTCGCCCGTTTCACGGCGAGAACGCTCTCAGACAGCGTTATTCCTCTCCACCGTGAACACTTCAGGGCCCCCAACACATAAGCTGGCTTGTGAGAGTGACTTCTTCCTTCGAACTCCAATCAGGTAGGTACAGTTGGATCCTAGGTATCGCCAGTGTGGTATAGTGCTTCCATGTATCAGCAGCCCAATTCCATATCCCTTGGAATATTACCGGTCGCCCCAACGCATCCCAGCATTCGCCGACCACACTGCTGCTCGATACCCTTCACTAATACAACAGACACTGGACTTCCTATGTTCCCTCTTCTTCGTACAGGCACCGTCCACCGATTACACGTCTGTGCATGCAATACACTGTTCAGTCTATTTGCCCAATAGAAGAGTATAGTTACCTGGTTGCAGTTCAGATCAAAAGTGATTTTCATGCGTGATCTCCGTCTTTTATACACATCAGGCCACGTACATGTAACGTATAGTTGCCCGTATGAAATCTCACACTTTCCCGCAGCGCCATCTGCACTATCCAGTCAAAGACAACTCACACCATTGTACAGTTTAGGAACGATAACTCCAACCGTTATCACAGAGCAGACCTTGTGGGGAATTCCCGACTTCTAGCTTCACTTTCGTTACCGCTAATTATATCGCTGTATACAGTTTGCACAGTTTCTTTGTTAACGGGAACATTAGATAGCCTTCTCCGTTGATGTCACAGGCCAGGATGCATATAATTACTGGACGGTAAGTTCATTCAGTCATATATCTGTCGTACACCCGTAATTATGCTGAGCGTTGTGGCATCATGTAGACCCCTATTTCCGTCCATTTCCGGGTTGGCGTGCACACTTCGTTCCAGACTTGCGCTTTGGTTCGGGCTTGTGTTTAGTCCTGATTTAACGTTTAGGGGATACCAATATTCGTTACACCACCCACGCCTTCGAAATATCGGCGCCCTCGCCGATGCTTGGTCATGCTGTTTGTAGTCCAATAAAGAACCGATCACTTGGGGGAGTTCCGGGGTCGGTGTCATCCTTCCCCAGTCCATCCCCACAGAGTTTGTGGGACATGGCAGCGTCCTCACTGTGGCTCACAGGAACCGTCAAGCCCCAGTGCATCTCTGTACAACAATTCACTCCGTTTCAATATTCTTGATTGGTGTTGATTGGTGGGCCATGTACAATTAACTATCAGACGCAGTTACATCCCATATACCGCTGTCCTCCATCGTCTTGCCTTTGGCTAAGGACTCCTCTGATGTGGGCCTCCTGATTCGTGTTCCACTGCTCATGGTTACTGGTGATCTGCGCCAAAGAGTCCTCTTCGCCGTAGTAAGCAGAGTTATGTGCCCCTGAATCAGTGATGGCAGTATCGCGGGTCGACGGAAGTGTAGTCCACATTCCGTTGTCTTCATCTGTTTCGCTGTTGATGAACAAGGGCTGGCCATTGGATATCGTGCTTCTTTCTTCCTGATCAGTTCTCACAAGAGTAGTCCAGAAATCGACCGAAGGAACGTCTTTCCATCGTCCCCTTGGTCCTGCTGCAGATGGAGACACTTGTTCACCAACATCAATCAAGGCTGCTGTATCTCCATCACAGACTCTCACTGGCAGGCCCGATTGGTCGGGGGTGGATTCCGCTTTCGGTCTTCCCCGAGCAAGTTGTCTTTCCATCTTCACTCTCCTGTGAATCTCAGATGTCGGCAAATCCTACCGCTGCCACCAGTTTTCGTGTAACGTGTGCCGGGCCGGTCAATGAACGGGACGCAGCTGAGCTTAGTCTCGTTATATGGTAGCGTACAAGCTGTCAGGCCGCTGTCGCTGCCGGCACTAGTCCGTGCCAACTAGAGATTCACTTCGACCTGTCACCTTGTCTGGATCGAGAAAGTAGGAGACAACCAAGGCTGATATAGAGTCAATTAATGTGCAATAATATTCAGTTAAATGTACAAGATGATCGTGAGTAAAGATGTAAATATGTACAGTTATCATATAAACGCGCCGCGTAAAGGGCGGCCTGGTTGCTGGCCCTTTCCACACGGTAGATGATCGTAGGAGCGGCCTGGCTGCTGGCCCCTCTCTTGGTATGGAATGTCGTTGGAGCGAGGCCAAGGATAGCGGCTCGACGTCCTTCCTTCTCCCGGCTGTTGGAGCGAGGCTATGGATATAGCGGCTCTCTTCTCTGTAAGGTAGGTATATCGTCCTCAGAAAACGTCGTGGCTTCCCACCGTGGATATGACCGTCTTCCCCTTACAGGTACGTATGGTCCCAAAGATTGCTCCGTCTTCCCACCGTGGATACGTCTGCTTCTCCTTGCGAGAAATCCCCTCTACAGGGAGGTTCGTCGTCCCACCGTGGATATGACCGTCTACCCCTTACAGGTACGTATGGTTGCAGAGATTGCTCCGTCTTCCTACCGTGGATGCGTCTGCTTCTCCTTGTGAGAAATCCCCTCTACAGGGAGGTTCGTCTTCCCACCGTGGATATGCCCGTTCTTCCACAGTTGTAACCTGTCTTGCGAGGATGCTTCCGTATCGTCTCCCCTCCAAGGTTAAGTATATCTTCCACAGAAAGTCCCCTCAATGTGTCGTGGCTTCTCACCGTGGATATGACCGTCTTCCCCTCACAGGTACGTATTTTCCTAGAGATAGACTCGTCTTCCCGCCGTGGATACGTCTGTTCACTTTGTAGGTACGTATTCCCGTCGACAAGTCGGTTCGTCTTCCCACCGTGGATACGTCTGCTTATCCTTGTGAGAAATCCACTCTACAGTTAGGTTCGTCTCCCCACCGTGATCTTGGCTGACTTCTATCCAGGCGTAGTTTGGCTTGCGAGGAGGCCTCTCCTCAGGATGTGTCCGGCTAGATGATGTGGTCTAATATTACGTCTCGGGCAGCGAATCCGTCTGTAACAGTTTTGAGATGCTGCTTCGGTGGCGGGCTCATAGGCACCGTAAACGGCCCAGACTGAGGTACTCACGACGACCGATAAAACAGACTTCCTTCGATAGACTTCCTTCAACGTCTCAGATCACATCAAATTGCCCTGCTTCCTCTCACAGGATGGTACCAGTTTTCTGTCACCCGTTTCACGGCGAGAACGCTCTCAGACAGTGTTATGCCTCTCCACCGTGAACACTTCAGGGCCCCCAACACATAAGCTGGCTTGTGAGAGTGACTTCTTCCTTCGAACTCCAATCAGGTAGGTACAGTTGGATCCTAGGTATCGCCAGTGCGGTATAGTGCTTCCATGTATCAGCAGCCCAATTCCATATCCCTTGGAATATTACCGGTCGCCCCAACGCATCCCAGCATTCGCCGACCACACTGCTGCTCGATACCCTTCACTAATACAACAGACACTGGACTTCCTATGTTCCCTCTTCTTCGTACAGGCACCGTCCACCGATTACACGTCTGTGCATGCAATACACTGTTCAGTCTATTTGCCCAATAGAAGAGTGTAGTTACCTGGTTGCAGTTCAGATCCGAAGTGATTTCCATGCCTGATCTCCGTCTTTTATACACATCAGACCAAAGTTCACATGACGTCGTGTTGCCCGTATGATAAATCGTATATTGTTTGCACAGTTTCTTTGTCAACGGGAACATTATGCAGTAATCTCCGTTGATATCACAGACCAAGAATGGCCACAAATACTGGACGGTAAGTTCATTCAGATATATACCCGTTGTATACCCGTATTTATGTTGAGCGTTGTGGCATCATGTAGACCCCTATTTCCGTCCATTTCCGGGTTGGCGTGCACACTTCGTTCCAGACTTGCGCTTTGGTTCGGGCTTGTGTTTAGTCCTGATTTAACGTTTAGGGGATACCAATATTCGTTACACCACCCACGCCTTCGAAATATCGGCGCCCTCGCCGATGCTTGGTCATGCTGTTTGTAGTCCAATAAAGAACCGATCACTTGGGGGAGTTCCGGGGTCGGTGTCATCCTTCCCCAGTCCATCCCCACAGAGTTTGTGGGACATGGCAGCGTCCTCACTGTGGCTCACAGGAACCGTCAAGCCCCAGTGCATCTCTGTACAACAATTCACTCCGTTTCAATATTCTTGATTGGTGTTGATTGGTGGGCCATGTACAATTAACTATCAGACGCAGTTACATCCCATATACCGCTGTCCTCCATCGTCTTGCCTTTGGCTAAGGACTCCTCTGATGTGGGCCTCCTGATTCGTGTTCCACTGCTCATGGTTACTGGTGATCTGCGCCAAAGAGTCCTCTTCGCCGTAGTAAGCAGAGTTATGTGCCCCTGAATCAGTGATGGCAGTATCGCGGGTCGACGGAAGTGTAGTCCACATTCCGTTGTCTTCATCTGTTTCGCTGTTGATGAACAAGGGCTGGCCATTGGATATCGTGCTTCTTTCTTCCTGATCAGTTCTCACAAGAGTAGTCCAGAAATCGACCGAAGGAACGTCTTTCCATCGTCCCCTTGGTCCTGCTGCAGATGGAGACACTTGTTCACCAACATCAATCAAGGCTGCTGTATCTCCATCACAGACTCTCACTGGCAGGCCCGATTGGTCGGGGGTGGATTCCGCTTTCGGTCTTCCCCGAGCAAGTTGTCTTTCCATCTTCACTCTCCTGTGAATCTCAGATGTCGGCAAATCCTACCGCTGCCACCAGTTTTCGTGTAACGTGTGCCGGGCCGGTCAATGAACGGGACGCAGCTGAGCTTAGTCTCGTTATATGGTAGCGTACAAGCTGTCAGGCCGCTGTCGCTGCCGGCACTAGTCCGTGCCAACTAGAGATTCACTTCGACCTGTCACCTTGTCTGGATCGAGAAAGTAGGAGAGTGTAGAGACAACCAAGGCTGATATAGAGTCAATTAATGTGCAATAATATTCAGTTAAATGTACAAGATGATCGTGAGTAAAGATGTAAATATGTACAGTTATCATATAAACGCGCCGCGTAAAGGGCGGCCTGGTTGCTGGCCCTTTCCACACGGTAGATGATCGTAGGAGCGGCCTGGCTGCTGGCCCCTCTCTTGGTATGGAATGTCGTTGGAGCGAGGCCAAGGATAGCGGCTCGACGTCCTTCCTTCTCCCGGCTGTTGGAGCGAGGCTATGGATATAGCGGCTCTCTTCTCTGTAAGGTAGGTATATCGTCCTCAGAAAACGTCGTGGCTTCCCACCGTGGATATGACCGTCTTCCCCTTACAGGTACGTATGGTCCCAAAGATTGCTCCGTCTTCCCACCGTGGATACGTCTGCTTCTCCTTGCGAGAAATCCCCTCTACAGGGAGGTTCGTCGTCCCACCGTGGATATGACCGTCTACCCCTTACAGGTACGTATGGTTGCAGAGATTGCTCCGTCTTCCTACCGTGGATGCGTCTGCTTCTCCTTGTGAGAAATCCCCTCTACAGGGAGGTTCGTCTTCCCACCGTGGATATGTCCGTTCTTCCACAGTTGTAACCTGTCTTGCGAGGATGCTTCCGTATCGTCTCCCCTCCAAGGTTAAGTCTATCTTCCACAGAAAGTCCCCTCAATGTGTCGTGGCTTCTCACCGTGGATATGACCGTCTTCCCCTCACATGCGTATTTCCCTAGAGATAGACTCGTCTTCCCGCCGTGGATACGTCTGTTCACCTTGTAGGTACGTATTCCCGTCGACAAGTCGGTTCGTCTTCCCACCGTGGATACGTCTGCTTATCCTTGTGAGAAATCCACTCTACAGTTAGGTTCGTCTCCCCACCGTGATCTTGGCTGACTTCTATCCAGGCGTAGTTTGGCTTGCGAGGAGGCCTCTCCTCAGGATGTGTCCGGCTAGATGATGTGGTCTAATATTACGTCTCGGGCAGCGAATCCGTCTGTAACAGTTTTGAGATGCTGCTTCGGTGGCGGGCTCATAGGCACCGTAAACGGCCCAGACTGAGGTACTCACGACGACCGATAAAACAGACTTCCTTCGATAGACTTCCTTCAACGTCTCAGATCACATCAAATTGCCCTGCTTCCTCTCACAGGATGGTACCAGTTTTCTGTCACCCGTTTCACGGCGAGAACGCTCTCAGACAGTGTTATGCCTCTCCACCGTGAACACTTCAGGGCCCCCAACACATAAGCTGGCTTGTGAGAGTGACTTCTTCCTTCGAACTCCAATCAGGTAGGTACAGTTGGATCCTAGGTATCGCCAGTGCGGTATAGTGCTTCCATGTATCAGCAGCCCAATTCCATATCCCTTGGAATATTACCGGTCGCCCCAACGCATCCCAGCATTCGCCGACCACACTGCTGCTCGATACCCTTCACTAATACAACAGACACTGGACTTCCTATGTTCCCTCTTCTTCGTACAGGCACCGTCCACCGATTACACGTCTGTGCATGCAATACACTGTTCAGTCTATTTGCCCAATAGAAGTGTAGTTACCTGGTTGCAGTTCAGATCCGAAGTGATTTCCATGCCTGATCTCCGTCTTTTATACACATCAGACCAAAGTTCACATGCCGTCGTGTTCCCCGTATGATAAATCGTATATTGTTTGCACAGGTTCTTTGTCAACGGGAACATTATGCCGTAATCTCCGTTGATATCACAGACCAAGAATGGACACAAATACTGGACGGTAAGTTCATTCAGATATATACCCTTTGTATACCCGTATTTATGTTGAGCGTTGTGGCATCATGTAGACCCCTATTTCCGTCCATTTTCGGGTTGGCGTGCACACTTCTTTCCAGACTTGCGCTTTGGTTCGGGCTTGTGTTTAGTCCTGATTTAACGTTTAGGGGATACCAATATTCGTTACACCATTATTATCTCCATATTGGGAAGGGGAAGTCATCGGTTACTCTGGATCCTTGAGATGAGAATGTCTGTCATGTGACATCTTCTCAGGCACGCCAGCATATTTCACTCCAGCTTGTTTTGTTATCTGCTAACTTTCTGTTTACAGAGTCGCGACATCCGCGGTGTAATTCTATACAGAATCTCCCGGAATCACAGGAGTAGGCTAAGTGGGACACCCGTAGGGTTTCCGGATGTGAAAAGAAATAGGAGCTAAACGTCGTGATATGACTGAAATTTGATTGAAAGCGAAGTTAAATCATATCCACTCGCCCATTACTTCGTAATAAATACAAATAAATTCAGTTTTCGCGCCTCCCCGGCCTGCGGTACACCCCAAATTGCCCATTCCAGATAGGGTTAACGAAATGGGCTAGGGTGCGGAGATGGAAGAGAGGGTGTACATTTATCTTGAAGCGGGGGGAGCTGTTATTGGTTAAGATAACAACTCAGGTTGATGGTAAGAACGTTCAGCATATGTGACTACATTCTAGCTTCTGTCAGTATGGAAAACATGATGATATCATAAATATTAATAATAGTTTTAGTGGCCCATCTCCATGTTGTGAAATTGCCAATAAACTTGGCTTAACCAGAGAGTCGCAGCGTTTCTCGACGGCTTCTCCTTTGATAATTAGTAAATTAGGTCATAGTGGGCGGTGGGATCGGTGGCGGGATCGAGGAAGTAAAGAAAAGTTTATTTTCTCCATCCACCCCCTCCCCCATTCAACCTAATCAACCAATCCACGACGGTAACAATCTCGAGCTCATGTGTTGAAAGTCATCTCTATTCATCAACGGTACATGACGGTGTGTACTAAAAAAATAGTACGATGGTACGATGACACGATGATATGATGATACGATGATACGTTGATAGGATGGTACGACGGTATGATGACACGATGGCACGATGAAATCACGGTCTGTATTCAAACATAACACGACAGTACGATGAAAACAATTAATAATCCGTTAATATAATCTATTTGCGCATGAATTTCGTTTGATATAGCGACTTGGACAACACTACCGGAGCGCAATGGTGCGATGATACGATGGCACGATGATACAATGGTGCGATGATACGATGGTACGATGCATCGGTACGATGGTACGATGGTACGATGGTACGATGGAGGAGTTTCCATCCTACGATCGTGCCATCGCATCGTGCCATCGTATCATCGCATCGTGCCAGCATACCATCGCATCGTACCATCGTATTATCGCATCGTGCCTTCGCATCGTAGCACCGTACCATCGCCCTAGTAAAAATAGGGCGATAGTACGATGGTACGACATTGTAGATCTCAGCCACCATACAATCTCTATATAGAGAACAGAGTATTTGAGAATACCAATGACATTTAGCATAAAATTCGGTACATTTGTTTACAAGAAATAGTTTAGAAACTCATGAATTAGGGAGCTTACAGCTGTATGTGTCACGAAACTAACAACTCTTGGGTGGCCGAATGCAAAAGAGGTATTAGGATATGAGTATGAGCTGGGTCGAGATTGGTCAATATGATGACCGGCCTATTAGATGGTGAATGATATTTGAAAATGTCACATCAGTCGAGTCTCTATTTTCAACGTTCTGTTAATATTTCTTTCATTCCTTTTTTCCATTTTCGTAGAGCATTCTGTGCGGACTTGTTTAACGATGGCCGAGAGAATTTGTGTTTCTCCAACATTTTCTGGTGAACAATATGATTCCATACAGTGCTGACGATAAAAAGTAGGCGGGGTTTAATTATGGTATGGATTTACTGCTGGCACGCATTCAGCAAAGTTGCTACTCGTGTTTGTGATATGGGTATTTAACCGTCTGGAGTAGGGGGATATTTAGCTCATGGTAACCTATCGAAAAATATGCTCATATTCGCGCTTTGCCAATTTGACACAGTTTTAAATGTATTACATCAAGTTCCGCGTATATAAATCGACCCAAAATCAACCACTCGGTTCGGGCGGACGTGGGACTCTATCAAGAAGGTCACGCCGGGGAGAGTTGTGAACACGTCTCATTACTCTTTGCCGAAATAGCAGCCAAACTTATTGAAGGATTTGCATATGACAGTTATATTGCAATACTTATGCGCTGGACTGCTGATGAGAGATGGTCCTAGACACTTTGGTTATAAAATGTCTCAAATATCTCAAAACATTATCTTACACAGAAAATGCCCATATATGGGAAGAAAAGTGGTATTTCTCCTCTTTCCCCAGAAACCGAGAATTGACCAGTATAGGAGAGTGTATTTTTGTCCTCCGCCACGAAGTGGTGGGAGGACTTGGAAATCCTAGTCGTCCGTCCTTCTGTCCTTCCGTACCTCCGTCCTTCCATCCGTCCGTCTGTCCCACATATTGTGAACGCGATATCTCGAGAACAATGCAACCAATCAACTTCAAACTTGAGAAGGTGCTTCACATAAGTTAGATGGCCATTGGTATTCATCTTCACTGAGGTACGTAATCCAAGATGGCTGACATTGACCATATTGGATTCCATCCGTCCCAGATCTTTTGAACGCGATATCTCGAGAACAATTCGACCAATCGACTTCAAACTTGGGAAGATTCTTCACGTCAGTCAGACGGTCATTGGTATTAATTTTCACTGAGGTACGCAATCCAAGATGGCTGCCTTTGACCATATTGGATTCTATCCGTCCCACATTTTGTGAACGCGATATCTCGAGAAAAATTAGACCAATTGACTTCAAACTTTGGAAAGTTGTTAACATCAGTTAGATGGCCATTGGTATTGATTTTCACTGAGGTACGTAATCCAAGATGGCTGCCATTGACCATATTGGCTTCCAACCGTCTCGCATCTTCTGAACGCGATATCTCGAGAACAATTCGACCAATCGACATCAAACTCGAGAAGGTGCTTCACATCAGTTAGACGGCCATTGGTATTGATCTTCATTGAGGTATTATGTAATTCAAGATGGTTGTCATTGACCTTCTTGGATTCCGTCCATCCTGCGTCTTGTGAACATGATATTTTAAGAACAACTCAACCAATCGACTTCAAACTTGAGAAGGTGCTTCATATCAGTTAGATGGCTATTGGTATTGATTTTCACTGAGGTACGTAATCCAAGATGACTGCCATTGACCATCTTGGATTCCGTCCGTCCCGCATCTTGTGAACGCGGTATCGTGAGAACAATTCGTCCGATTGACTTCAAAGTTGAGAAGGTGCTTCACATCAGTTAGACGGCCACTGGCATTGATGTTCATTGAGGTAGTATGTAATCCAAGATGGCTGCCATTGACCATCTTGGCTTTCACTCACCCATATTGTACCCATCTGTGTTGTGAACACGATATCTTGATCTATTCCACCCATCGATTTATAAACCTCACCATCCACAAATCCATATACAACAACAGACTTATATTCCAGTGTTACACTACCCATTACTGCTTCCCAAATCTCCTCAAATTGTTTCAACAATTCCAGATAAATGTCTCTTTCCACATACACATATCCACTTTCCAAGTTATATTTAAGGAGATATCGGAAGCGTATATGCTGTACACTCTCAAACAGGCTACTTGGCGGAGGACCTGCTAGCTACTCAGCTTGTGTAATTTGGATCTAATTTCGCTTAACCCCGGGTAAGGGTTGTATAAACACTGTGTGAAAGACATCTCCGTAGTCGCAATGAAAACGTGACTGAGATACTTATCTAGTCGATTAATATGTTCACTTTTCGGATACGACACGACAATGTACTACACTCTACGAACAATGAATTGTGATACGGATTTGATGAACCTAACATCAATTGATCTTGTCGGCATCATAGAAAACTGTTGGCCGCTTCTATCGTTCAATTAAGTCCAATTTACTTTTTACCGTTATGTTAATTTAGGTTTTAGTATTATTAATGAAACAGGTCTTTGGATTATGGATCTTCTTTGGAAACTGTTACTGGACGACGACTGCCTAATGAATAACGTGTCTGGCGCATTTATATATAGTTCAGTCACACTTTGGCAGTTCATTTGTGATCAATTCTCTCAAGGTATCACGGAACTATTACTTTCTCGGTGGCCGTGTGCAATAGTTATCCATAGAGGTATTAAGATGAAAGCATGAACTGGCTCGGGCTTGGACACTAAGTAGAGACCGACCTGCTAGTTGGCAAACTAGGTGCTAAATTAGTAAATGATATTTGGAAAATGTGACATAACTCGAGTCTCTGTTTTCAACGTTTTGTCAATATTTCTTTCACTCCTTTTTCGGGGAGCTTTCTGTGCGAACTTGTTCAAAAATGAGAATGAGAATGTGTGTTTCTCCAATATTTGCTGGTATGGTTCCATACCGTGCTGGCAATAACAAATAGTCGGGGTTTTATTAAGGTATGGGTTTACTGCTGCACGAATTTAGCAAGTCCGTTTCTCGTGGTTGTGATATGGGTATTTAACCCATCTGGAGATAGGGGGATATTCATTTTATGATAACCTTTACATGAAGCACTTTTCCGCTGTTATACACTCGAATTTTGTGGGGGAGCGACGGCTGCCTTCGAGTAGGTCGCATGGCTACATTCGGTTTGTTTGACTCCACCTCAAGATTTACTCGAGTGAGTGAGTGAGTGAATAGAATTTAACGTCGCTTTCCACAATATTTCAGCTATATCACGACGAACCAACTAAGCACCACCCAGCCCAGCTGTGATCCTGCTACTTCAAAGAAAAAATCTTTGAAGCAGCATAGAACCATCCACCCTCCATCCACCCTATAAACCACTGAGGACAGCGCACAAGACACAGGCAGGACGCTTACATGGCGCAATAAAGACAAGTGATATTACAGTGCTAGACATCACATTATCAAGTTCCTGTTGCTTCTCAGCAAAATGCATTGCAGCAACAGGAACCTGAACCCACAAAACCACCAGCCAGATTTACTCGATAGTCGTGTAGCAGACGTCACCGATCACTCCAGTAAGCTGCATACAATCAAAAGAATTATATTTACCCATGTTGACCAGCAGGATCTCAATACTTCAACAACATACATTTATTGAAATCTCTCGTCGAAATCGCATTTATTATGCTTAGAAATTTAACAGTTAATTTCAAAAAGACAGCTGGGTGCGTCACAGCATGGCGTAAGATTTATTTGGAGATATCTCCAAACTGACTTTGGCTGACTGTGGAAGCCAGATTTAATTCGATTACCTCTCTCAACGATTGGGTTACTTTGGCCTCGAACTCGATAATGGCATCGCGGACCAACCGAACGAAGTTTTGCTTATTCGGATTAACTCGAGTTAACTCGCGTGGCCCTGCTGCACGCGTCTGATCCTAATACGCCCTACGCCTTCTACTTTCAAGAGTCGTATCACGGCACAGACACGACAATTCTAAGATAAGATTTATTGCCAGATTAAACCAGCTTCTCCACCATAGTAATGATAGATACCAAGGATAACGTACGTATTCTTGGAGGCTGACCGATACCTTGTAAATTAATACAGAAACTATTTCCTCCTCACAGAGTTTTGAATACATAGTATTGTCGCTGAAATGTCGTCATGTCTCTGACATACTCGCGAAACGGATTCTTTGTAGATGGTTCAGCTAATCAGCTAATATAATCTGCCGGATGCCAACATCGTTGGAGAAAGGCCAATTCTGCGAAAGATCTCCCTACTTCAAAGCATCAAGAATTGTCATTTGATTCTGATAACAGTGCCTTCGTGTAATCGGAATCGAATTGTCCATAGCGACCCTGTACAGATACCTGGAAAGTGCGGGCAGTTCAGATCATACATGAAGCGTGTGGCCGCATATGTGAAGCACCAGATATGAGTATAAAACCCGTCATTCAGTAACCAGCGGAGTCCATGAAGAATTACCGTGTACATAACAGTTTCCAAATATTATTTATCATTCAATCCCGATATCTGTCGAATTAATTTTTTGGCAATCGCCTATTTTTGACTATCTGAGTAAAACGAGATCAAGATCCGTCTGTCTAGACAGACTTTGCACATCTAATATATCAAGCTCGCCCAGTGAGCTTCCGTCACGAGAATAACTGCCATTGGCTACACCATAATTAATTGACCATCAACTCAACCGTCTGTTATGGCTGATGTGTGTCGACGCTTGTCGGGATAAGACGATTGTTAAAAATCGCGATCCAGCGTGTCGCACGACACTCTCTGCTTATAGAGAGTATATATTGTATCTCAGTCACACTCCGATTTTTGACTGTTCATATTCAAACGGCGAAGAACATGCCGAATAGAGTACCCCCTCCCCCATCCCCATGTTCGCACTACCAGAGACGTGTTACCACAACGTCTACCGGAGCTCTAGTGTAGGGAATCGTTTTGAATGAATACCCCAGTTCGAGGTTGAGGAATTTAGACAGGAACTTCAATGCTTAGCGTCAGAGATCGTATCCGATACAATCGCATGATGCCGACCGCATGTGATATTATTCCAACTATTAATTAATGCTTTCTCGAAAGGGATAGACAATGTTGTCGAAATCATAATGGTCTTTCTTGTAGTAAAGTCTGCTAGACTATGAGCCCTTTTCATCTTGATAAATATGCTATCATTCAGACAAATCGAAGGATTCCTTTTAACTCATGAAAATGCTGGCATGTATATATAACATTAGAAGAATACAAACCCTTGCACAAAATATAGTGTTATGTCTTCTAGTTTCAAAAGCCATGGCGCAATGCGTTGCGAGATACACCCGGAAATTTTCACAGAATCCATAGTTGCTGCTTATAGTGCGGACAAACGAAAAGACAAAAACACAGGCAAACATAACTAAACTTATATCCTGGTCAGTAATACAGAGATTAAATTAAAAACTTTTTGCAACCATGGACTTCTAAAAATGAGCCACTGTGGTCGTATATGTGATAATAATGATTACTTCAATTTTGCGTTATCATCATTATCTCCACATTGGGAAGGGGCAGTTATCGGTTACTCTGGATCCTTGGGATGAGAATGTCTGTCATTTGGCATCTTCTCAGCATATTTCACTCCACCTTGTTTTGTTATCTGCTAACTTTCTGTTTACAAACGCTCGACATCCGCGGTGTAATTCTATGCAGAATCTCCCGGAATCACAGGAGTAGGCCAAGTGGGACACCCGTAGGGTTTCCGGATGTGAATAGAAATAGGAGCTAAACGTCGTCATATGACTGAAATCGATTGAAAGCGAAGTTAAATCATATTCACTCACTCATTACTTCGTAATAAATACAAGCGTAGATTAAGAAAATACTTTGTGTGAAGTTAAGACTTCTGGTGACTTCGAGTATATTCATTGTATTTCTAATCAGCCAGTCCGCTATAATTCTATCTTCAGTCGAGAGATGTGATTCACTAATTTTATAGAAGATCATATTTCAATATTCATCGGCTGAGATATAAGATTAACGGATCGTTTCCTTGTGCACTTCTATTTGCCAGAAGATAATCTTATTGGGGAGTAGGTTTGAGAAAGATGAGTGTGAATTCTTCTTCTGAAATAACGGTAGGTTAAATCTGCAATTAGAAAAGCCATAAGCATGCCAACTCTTCGTGTATCGTATTAAAGCAATATCTCAACGTATTTGTCTACCAATAGAGCACAAGGCCTTGGCCTTCTGTGGTTTCCCAGGCATTATTTCTCAAAATAATCACAATTCGTCTAACATCAATAAAGCTAAAAAGATTGTATATAGGTCTGATCGATGAAGATGGATTTGACCTTGCAACAGATTGGGTTATCCTGTTGTTGGATTCGCCTTCATTACCGAAGGGATTTATGGATTGGATTTCATTCTCTTCTCATGTTACCGACATTCGTGATAAGTACTACTGATGGGCATGATCTTTCAAGTCTTTTTACGTGAGAATGCAAAAGATTCTTTGAAAAAGGTAAAATCATTCTTGGTTGGCTAGCCATAAACATGTGTTTACAACATCATAACTAATGGATTTGCCGCATATGCAAACGGTTATTCTAAGCAGAATAGTTTGAGAAGGAAACTATCTAATGATTGTCCGTTGATATGGTTCTCTCAGTTCGCTTGAGAGAATAGAGGAATAAGCTCAAGGTCACCATCATATTGCAGCATACAATTTATTACAATTGTCGGGAAGCTCAAATGCCAATCTTTGTCACTGAGGTGAAGGCCAACATTATTTTATGAACAGAATATAAGACAGAATAACACAGTTTGTACTAGCTTTCAATAAGTCGATACAATTTCATACTAGGGGACTTTAATGCGAATATCACGTTTTAAAATTGTATTAAACCATGATATTAAGTTCTCATGGTCTTAGCTCTACCGATTCTGGCTGATCAAATTTTCTACCCTATCGCCGGAACGGACAATAATATGAGCGCTAACACTCCGCGACTTTGTAGTTTATCATATTGGGGTAATTTCGAATCTATTTGCGTAATCCCTCGAGTCGAGGATCATGATTAAATTCAAATTGGCGGTCGATGGGTAGCAGGAAAGTGATGTTTTCGTCATTCTTCTTCATTTTTTTTTCGTTTTTTTTTGGTGGTAA
Source organism: Hanleya hanleyi (assembly GCA_036873755.1). NCBI lineage: Eukaryota > Metazoa > Mollusca > Polyplacophora > Lepidopleurida > Hanleyidae > Hanleya > Hanleya hanleyi. The sequence goes on along the minus strand of JAVTVY010045215.1, from coordinate 1,085 downwards.
AATGGCAAAAACATATTTTATTTCACATCCGATTATCATTCACTAATTTATTATGGAGTTTTTGCTAAGAAAATCTATAAATAAAACAATTAAATATTTGGCCGAAAAATCGACCAAATTTGTTTTTTAAATGACCATCTTGGAACCTGGTAGAGCTGGACCCCCAAGAGTATTATAGTGTGGTAAGTTTCAGCTCTATAGCTCAAGGAAAATATTTAGGATGGAATGCACTCAACGCCTGGACAGGTTCTAAAAAGCCCTGGCCATGTAGGATTAAGGGAACTGTAAATTAGTCCTGTATAGCGTTTTGACTTGTGTTCTCGTGAAAAAAAAACAATTTCCGTTCGAATATAATCTTTGAAAACGGTTTTGGATGATAGATTATCTATAGTATGAATTCGATATGAAATTGATCTAGACAAGTTTCTTTCAAGTGACAGTAGACATAGCAACAGAGTCCCTTTTTACATCCGTCGATCAGACGGAGGTCTAGGAATGCAACGTGAAATCTCCCGCTAAATAATTGTCATATGGGGAACCAACGACTCATGTGATTTCCAATAGGGTTTGCCATGGTTCCCGACGAAATTTTGAGGCAATGTTTTTGGACACTATCGAAATAATGGGGAACCCTCATTGTAATGCATTTCAATGGGCCTTGCTTCTGTAGTCGGGTTCCACCTCCCATCATGCTTCACGAGCTACGGGAGTCAGGTTGGCCGCTTCCAGCGGAAGATTCAACATGGCGGCTCCCCAGCTTGTAGAGATGGACGATGCGATTGCCGTTTTTCTGGTAAGTTTATGGCCGCCATTTTATGTCATTACAACACAATGATTCCTAGTATACCACCCGTCATTTCTATATATCGCAAAGTATTTGTCGGCTGATGACTTATGCCGAAGCCAATCAAATAGTCCAAGTTGTTGTAGTTGCATATCAAATGCACGGGAGGTCATGCACGCACTGACTGGAAGACAACAGCACAATCGACGATGCCCTGATTTTTCTGATACTTTTTTTCTTTCAGTTGATGATACCCACCAGCCTGGTTTGAAAAAAAGTTATTCTAAATTTTGCGGATAAA
>JAVTVY010045214.1:0-19772 GCA_036873755.1 Hanleya hanleyi | reverse complement strand
CGGCAACGGTACCCACAACGGTACCCATTGGACTACGATCCCCGGTGGGATCCACGAGAACGCTGGTGGGCTTCTAATCGGCAAGCGCAAATCACCAAATAAAAAAATAAAAAGAAAAAAAAAACTATGGATCCTCGATGGCAGCATCCTTTCAAGTGTCTCATCGCTGGACCGACAGCGTCGGGAAAAACACACTTCGTTCAACGCCTCATCCAACACAGGGCAGCCCTGATTTCACCGCCTGTAGCTGGCATCCTGTGGTGTTATGGAGCTTGGCAACCCGCGTACGAGGCACTGGCCCGTGTCCCGGGACTCACCTTAGTGGAAGGCTTACCCCTGAGGATACACCCCAAGACACGTTGGTGGTGGTGGACGATCTCATGACGGAAACGGACAGTCGAATCACCCGTCTCTTTACCAAAGGCAGCCATCATCGTCGGTTGAGCATTATCTACATCGTGCAGAATCTCTTCAGTAAGAACAAAGAGCACCGGAACATTAGTTTGAATGCTCAGTATGTGGTGTTATTCAAAAACCCCAGAGACGCCTCGCAAATTACCCATCTGGCCCAACAGATGTACCCTAAAAACACGGCCTTTGTACGAGAAGCCTTTGAAGATGCCACCCAACCCGCTCACGGCTATCTACTCATCGACTTGAAACAAGACACGCCCTCCACCCTTCGATTGCGTACTCACATTTTTCCCGGCGAGATGCAGACGGTGTACACTCCCAAATAAAATAAAAGAAGAAGACAATCCACTCTAGCCATCACTCATCATGTCGGCACGGATACGCAGACACGCGCCGGCTCTCCGCGTACTCCGCAGCGCGCCACCGGAGGTGGGCCGGGCGCTGGTGCGCGGCGCGGAGCCCGAATTGGTACGGTGTTTGTGTGAAGTGGCCCATAATGTGTTAAAAGGCAATGTCCCCCTCAGTGCTGTACAGAAGGGGAACTTGCAACGGCACAAGGCAGGTCTCAGAACGTTAGTCAAGAAGACGGAGAGTTTAAAAAAAAAGAAACAGGTGTTACAGCGCGGTGGATTTCTCGGTGCACTCCTAGCTCCCTTAGCCGCTACTGTACTGGGTCCATTACTCGGCTCCATCTTGGGAGGAGGACGCTAACACCCATGGAACATACGAAAAAAATGATGCTGGTCGAACCGCGATTGTTACAGAGTTTACAATCGCCCTATCCCGTGCCGGCCACCGTGCAACAACTCCAATCTCTGGATGAAGAGATGAATAATATACTGCAACAACGTGGACTCCCCGATCACGAGAAAATTCAACGCTACCATCATACACTGAACCGGTACCAGATGTTTATGGATCAATATAGAGGAGTAGGAAGTAGTACTAGTACTACACCACCACCACCACCACCACCACTACCACCACTACCCACACCCACAACCACAACAGCTGCTCCATCACCTCAGCTGGAAGAAGAAGTGTTGAGCAGTGTGCCTAAAGCCTACAAGACGCGGGCCCGTTTATTGTTGGACCGGGTGAAACAACATGCCGATATGAGTTGGAATGCGGAAGGAAAGCTACTGATTCGAAACAAAGTGGTACCGGGGTCTCATATCACCGATTTGATCAACGATATGGTGCGTACTCGCAAACATTCGAACCCCCCGGGCTGGGAAGTCTTTGCTCAGGGCTTAAAAGACACGCACATCCCACAAGAATTGGTAGGCAATCCTAACCGTTGGGCCTTTATGGAGCAATCGAACACCCGACACCAACCATCACCACCACCACCACCACCACCACATCCCTCTTGGGAGCTCATGTCACCACCCAAAACACCAGCACGACGATTTGGACGTTTCAAGTCATTGCCACAACGCCGAGTGGCACGCCCCGAGGCACACTGGGACCCCTACTAATAATATAAAAAACCGGTGCAGAAGCCAGAACCACATCAGTCGTCAGTCGTCATCATGTTTTACCTGACGTTGCCCAGTAATAGCTCACTCGACGTGTTTCCTGACAACACCTTGACCAAGTATGTCACGCAATTACCTCAACCGTTACATTTATCGGGACGCTGGGAATGTGGACTGGTGGAGATTCAATACCCTTACTCATGGTACAACGTACAACACGGAGAAATATGGTACGAAGTAGTCTACGACGAAAAAATCTACAGACTGACTCTCCCCGCAGGCCAATACGATACACCGCAGAAGTTCGTACGGGCTCTGAATGCCTTGATGGAGTACAAGGCTCTACAGGCGTTCACGAATGATGCAACACGCCAGTTATCCATGCGCTTGAAGAGAAACCTGTGCTTCGAGGTCAACGCACACAACGAAAAGAGCTTTATCTGGCTGACCCCTCTCGTGAACGCGAAACTCAGTTCTAGACTACAGGAAATGTTACGGCTGTCTCACCACGTCGTATACAAGGGTCCCACCAATGAGCACGGTTCCCATTTGATGGATATGAAAGAAGGCATGTACGCACTGTACGTCTACTCGGATGCCGTGGACAGCCATATTGTGGGTGATATGAACACACCTCTGTTACGAGTGGTGCCCATTAGCAAGACGTATGGCGAACAAGCCACCCACAGTTTCAACCCTATCATGTTCCTGCCCGTACGCCATACCGATATCGACACGATCACGGTGGATATAAGAGATGACACGGGACGGCCGATCCCATTCGAGCGAGGAAAAGTGGTGCTGACACTTGCTTTCCGACAAACCCGTTCTCCTCACTTCGTATAATAATGTACGTACCTTACGAGTGCCATACACCCAGCTATGCCGACTACTACAAGAAACAAACGGGAGGAGGCATGCCCATGTTTAGTGGGGCACGCATGCAACGTGGACATGGATTGGGAAACATACTGGGGAGTATCGTCAAAACGTTCCTGCCCATGGTGACACGGGGTGTTAAAACGGTAGGGAAACAAGCGGTACAAAGTGGATTGCGCATGGCCGAGGATGTGATGGAAGGCACAGCACCCCGACAAGCCTTCAAACGCCGGGCTAAAGAAGCTGGGGGTGTGTTGCTGGCCAAAGCCCTTAAAAGACAAAGACTGACACCGCGAAGAGTCAGTCGACGGCCAACCCACCCACGACGCACACCCCAGAGAAGGACTAAACCCCAGAAGAAGAAGAAGAGACGTAATAGTAGGAGAGACATTTTCGCATAATGGCCTTCATTCACTCCGAGTCATGTCCGTCTACCAACAGTGAATTGGATTTGTGGACTATTCCACCCACTCAAACCAGTGTAGCCGAAGGACGTTGGGTAGAACATCGACCCCTGGCTAGCCTGACGGGCGTGGGTCCCGTAGAATTTTCCATTGAAAACAATGATACGGCCTACCTGGATTTAGCCAACTCCTACTTGTACGTCAAAGCTAAAATAACGAACAAGGATGGGACGGACCTAGCGGGCGATGCAAATGTAACCCCGGTGAATCTTTGGCTGCACTCCATGTTCCAACAGGTGGATATCAGTCTGAACGATAGACTCATCAGTACGTCCACCAATACCTATCCGTATCGAGCCTACCTGGAGACGCTGTTGTCGTACGGCAGTGATGCCAAACTATCACACTTACAAGCTGAGCTGTACCACAGGGATACACCCGGATACTTCAACCATCTACTCCCTGGCAATACTGGGTACGCCAGACGCAAAAAATTAGCAAGCGAAAGCAAGTCCATCGATATGATGGGACGACTGCACGCCGATCTGTTCATGCAAGACCGCTACATGATGAACGGTGTAACCATGAAGATCAAGTTGATCCGTTCCTCACCTATGTTTGCCTTAATGGCCGGTGGGGCGGGCGCTATCGATTACAACATCATCATTGAAGATGCAGTCCTGTTTGTCCGTACGGTAGATTTGCAACAGGGGGTGTTGCTGAGTCACATGCAAGCCTTAGCGAAAAAACCAGCCCTGTATCCCATCCGACGCGTACAGACCAAGGTGTTCTCGGTACCCGCAGGTACGATGATGGCCAACAGAGAGAATTTATTTCTAGGAGATCTGCCTAAACGTCTTACCCTGGCGTGTGTGACCAACACCACATTCAATGGAAATTGGGCTGAGAATCCGTTCAAATTTGAGCATTTCAACATCAACTTTGTGGCACTGCACGTGGCCGGCCATCAAATTCCAGCCCGACCCTTACAACCGGACTTTACTAACGGAAACTATGTGCGGACCTACCTGAACCTGTTTATAGCCACAGGACAAAACAACCAGGACGAAGGCAATACCATCAGTCGAAAAGACTTTAGCCGTGGGTACACATTGTTCGCCTTTGACCTCACCCTACCTTGGAACACGATCATCAACTGGCTTTACTGAAGAAAGGAAACCTACGGTTGGAACTGCGTTTCTCCGTGCCTCTACCCAGCACCATCAACGTGATTTGCTACGCCGAGTTTGACAACGTCATCAGCGTGGATGCGCAAAGAAACGTGCTGTGTGACTTCTCCAGCTAAACATGGATACAGAACAGCTGATGGATATACTCCAGCGAGATGCCAAGATCCCCTTTCGAGGTGTATTTCCACGCAATGTGTTTCCCACCCACTCCACCACCCCTGCAGCCTACATTCTGAATACAGACCCGAAGAGTCGACCCGGTGAACATTGGATAGCGGTGTACGTGGACACCCAAGGCCAAGGCGAATACTTTGATTCCTACGGACTTGCACCCCTCCATGCCGATTTAGTGAAATTCATGGACGTCTCAACGACAGAGTGGTGTTGGAATACGCAAAGATTACAAGGCCCCTTGAGTAGTGTGTGCGGACAGTACTGTGTGTTTTATCTCACTCACCGGAGTAGAGGACATTCACTGCCCACCATTGTACATATGTTTGATGATTATTGTCAAGCCGAAGACCGTGATGTCCTGGTCTATGACTGGACGGCCTCTCGTTTTAATGTGCATGCGCCATTTCTCTGGTTAACTTAAAACATGTACTGCGCAGACCCCATATTATTATTATCACATTATATTGTTATGACGTTGTTGTTCTGACGTGCATTGTTGAATAAAGGGTTGAAAAAACACAAAAAATGATTTGACTCTCTCTTTATTTAAGTCAACAAGAAGGATATATACAAATAGAATACAGGTGGTATGTACACATAGAATAGTAGTAGTAGTGATTAAGGTACAAAAAAAAAAAAAAAAAAAAAAAAAAAGTTCTGCCAGGAGTAGGATTTGAACCTACGACGGGATTGCGCCCACCAGCACTTAGGACTGGTGCCTTAGACCACTCGGCCATCCTGACTTTTACAGTTTTATAACTCGTGACTCCACAGTTAATGTTCCACATTTTTACAAGTCCAAGTAGGTAGTGCTGACACCGTCGGCCAATACTTTTCGTTTGGGATAAAAGAAAGTAAAGGCGTCTCGTTGCTGGATATAGGTGCGTATCTGATGGTCCACCACGCGAAATCCTCGATTCGTGCCACTCGCACTGGCCTGGCTTTGCAACACGTCCAGGTAAAGAGCTTTGTCGATGTTGGGATCGCGCCGGTTCACTCCTTTGCAGCTAAACTTATTTTCGTCTCCCCCGTAACAGTAATACGTCTTGGAGGAGAGTGCAATCATAGCATCCCCACTCCACTCCAGCTTGAAGAGCCCGGGCGTCCGCTTATCATACTGGTAATGGTCACGTTGCGGTAACCACTGGTCCCGTTCCATCTCATACTGGTGCCGTAACTCGGGTTTCACCAGGGACTCCCAATCCGCATTAGAGACGGCCATGTAGGCCGAGTCCGTGTCCATCTCCATGAGTTGCCAGTCTGATGCATTAAAATAGACACCCATAAAGTCATATAGAAACTGCAGTATGCGCAGCTTGGCCACCTGGTATGCCATACATCCAATCTGCAGGGGTAAGTTGTAACGGATAGTCTTCTTGGCTGAAGTGATTTCATACGTGTCGTCATCGATGACCTCCACCGACCGAAAGAGAGGAGAATTGACCTTTTTGCGGGCTTGAGTCGTCGTACAAATGTTCACGTTCACGTGCTTATCCTGGTTGGTTACCGTTTTGCCATAATAGCCGTTGCCCGTGAGCTTCCAACTTTCACCGATGATGGCCTTACTGGGGTCTTGGTCGCCTTGACGACGGGCAGACGTCACAATGTCGGCATTCGCCGCAAAACAGGCGTGAGGTACGTACTGTATGACTTGGTGTATTTTCGTAATCTCCAGACCGTGCCGCATATACCACTGCAGCAGCGGAGTGCCCAACAACATCTTCTCTCCCCACATACTACCAATTAACATGCGACGCGGATGCGGTAAACACTCGTGTTGATCTGCGTAGGCCCCCATGGTGGTCCCAATATCATCTCGACCCACCAGCGTGTTCTTAAAGATGGGCGGGCACTGGGCGAAGACAGGTTTGAGAGTGTCGGGAACATGCAAATCACATTCGACAAAGCCGTACAGGTCCCCCGAACGAATGGCGTCGAACATCTGGGGTAGACTCAGCAGTCGACGACGACTCAACGGATACTCGCGCTCTTTTAAGAAACGCCGTAAATGAGGTAGGGCCTCACACATGGTGTGAAATTGACACTCCCACATCTCAATGAGATGGTAACCTCTCTCTTTCACATAATCCGCGTTCTCCACCACTTCTTTCCGTAATTCCTCACCTGTTTTCCCACGTCGGTCGTTGAAACACCCAGCACTAAAATGGCATCCGTGACCGTGCCAATAGCAACCGTAAAATTGGAATACAGTGGGTGTGTTACCCACCAGGGCAAACCCATCGACGGGGAGGCGACGATCGCCTATGCGCTTCTCTGTGGCGTTGGTCTGGTGTCGTATAGTAATTCCCCGTCGATAGGCTTCCCAATCTATCCACTGGTCGGCGAGATGTTTGGAAGAAGCGCGTTGGGGCGTAAAATGCCGCCCTTCGGCCAACCAACGTGTATAATGTCCACTGGGCATAGGTTGGGCGAGTGACCACAAGTACAACGCATTGGCATCGAAACCGATAATCTTAGCACAAGATTTTCCACCGGGCAGAGTAGTCACGTCCTTCTCGTGATAACGGTGGAATATAAGACTGGGACCACCCACAATGTTCGCCTTTAAACACTCATGCATGTCCGCATCTTTCTGCTGTATCAACGAAAAGTACGTCGGACACGCTTGAAAAAAGATGGCGAAGCGCCACACCCGGTAAACTTAAACACTCCTTGAAGATGTCCACATGCATTTCACGACGAAACAGTTGAACCATTTTCTCAGCCGCTTCCAGGAAAGGAACCACATCCAGGTTATTATACCATATGAGGAAATCTCGCATCGTCTCCATGTGTTGGTCGTTCCATACCTGCTCTAGTTCACGGTACGCGTCTTCCGGACATTCCACTTGCTTCAAATCGTTAAAGAAGGCCTCCCGCGGTGGCAACTGTGTTTCCGCCAAACGGTCGAGCGTCGATATATACGTGTAAGGGAACCGACCTTTCGTTTGTGCACAGTCATACGCCTTCACCCACTGATCATAACTATAATTAGGCGCTAGGTAGTTGCGTACATCCAGGAAACGGAGTGATGTGGTAATCAGGGCCATATGATTATTGATCTTCTTGATGACCGACTTGATGGTATTCGCCTGGGCCAAGTAAGGGTAGAGAAATTCCTTCACCATGTTCAAATCATAGCGCCCCGAGTTGAACCCCAGCACCGGTAACTGGCCTAGGTATTGTAAGAAGCGCGCTTTCAATTTCTCGGCATACGGTTTGGGTAAAGGCACATCCTGCGACTGCATGGGCTCCGACTGCGACTCCGACTCCGACTCCGACTCTTCATCATCACTAAACGCTACACCCGGTATAGGAATCCGATCGTCCAGTTGGTCCAGTATGTCCTGGAACTTGCACACCAACAATTCCGTACTGGCCGCGCTGACTTCCTCTAAATACCCCATCATACGGGAGATTAACTCATGGGCATCCCCGGTAGACACGAAACAGACCGGTGCAGCGTCATAGCCAGGTACGTTGCTGGAAATGCTCACACTGAGGGGAATATGGCGCTGCGTCCACTGTGTTTTGGCTGAAAACAAGTCCATGGGCTCCAACAAGGCCTCAAAATCATAACACGCCCGGTAGGGAAAATAACGGTCCGCCTCCGGTATGATGAGACCCTCATCGGCCAGTTCCTCGAAAATAGTAGGCGTATTATGATACACACCACCAGGATAGACTCGCTTCACAGCGTTCGTACAACTCTTCTCGTGTCGATGTAAGTTGGAGGTACGGTGAAACACCCGATGGCATTGGGCGCAACTGTAAGACTCACAATACTGGCTCATATTGTGTATCAACGAAAAATGACTCACGCCATTGTAGTCGAACACATTCACTTTCATGGTAGAAGCGTACCGTTCTGTGGAACGACGCACCAATTCAGCCACCAATATATCGTCCTCCCGTTGTAATCGGTATACAAAGATATTGATGTTAAATAAGGTTTCCACGTCATCCAAATTCTTGAAAGGAACGCCACGGAAGTGCCGCTCATCCATGTCTTGCTGCTCTAAGTACTGTTGCCAATAGTGATTGGCCACTCTGTCACAAGCCTGGGGGTCACACTCGTCCACATGTACGGCCAAACACCGAAACAAACATTTCCGATCTTTGTAGGCCCCCTTTGCCCCTCGCGTTAATGCATACAGTCCGCGTCGACGAAGCAGCCAAGGAGGGAGTAGTACAGGAGCACCGATAGGATGATCTCTCATTTTCGTGACGAAAAATGTGACGTTGGTCACCATTTCCACAAGCCATTCGGTATTGGGACGTTGCAACAGGGCCCATTGCAACGGATCCAACGTAGTCAATTGTTCAAGCAGTGGCTGCAGGGAAATGTCTTCCGTTACGGTGAACGGCTGGTCAAACACATACGTATTATTACTCGGGTAATAATACCGCAGCTGGTCCGTGTTCTTCTGCCGTAAAATATACCCAAATGTCATATTCAACTTGAACGCTGTCACCTGGTCTCTGAATATGCTCTCAGCGTAAGTAGACAAATACGTGAAGTCTTCCAGTCGAAAGTTATACAAATCCAATAGACGACGGTCACGGTGAAAACAATGACGTATGGTAGCCCAGTGTCGTTGATAAATTTCACTCACACGCTCGTCTTCAGGCAAAACTTCTACCGGAGGAGCTGCTGGATCAAAGGGGAAATCTTCTCCACGTGTCATGCTTCCAAACACACGGGGCAGGGTGGCTGGTTAGAGGTCAGGCAGGAGCTGGTCAGGCAGGCTGGCTGGACAAGTAGGCAGGCAGGAGCAGGCTGGCTGGCTGGTTGGGTGGTTACAGGTCAGACAGGAACGGGTCAGGCAGGAGCTGGAACTGGTCAGGCAGGAGCTGGAACTGGTCAGGCAGGATGGCTGGACAGGCAGGCAGGCAGGCAGGCAAATCAGGTCAGTGGTGAAAAAACTTCCCAAAGTAGTCCAATGATTATAACCCATTCACTAAAAATCACCTACTTTTATATGTTTTTCACCCCATTCCCGAACATTCACGAACCAACTCCGACATCTTGCTTTACAACAGGGCCCACAACCACCATTTTGCTTTACAACAGGGACGACAACCGCCATCTTGCTTTACAACAGGACCGACAACCGACATCTTGCTTTCCACCCTTCGCGAACAGGCCCGAACATGCTCGAACACACCCGAACATCTCCGAACCACACCGAACATAACCGAACATCACCGAACCACGCCGCCATCTTGCTTTACAACAGGGCCGACACCCACCATCTTGCTTTACAACAGGGACGACACCTCAACCAATCAAATTCAACCTCACACTTACAATTCAACCAATCAAAAGCCTCGTTACAAACCATCCAGTTGTGACGTCATAGTTACATCCGGGTGAAAGTTGGCTTTAGTTGCTCTTTATTCACTACTTCCGGGGGAGGAGTAGTGGTTAAATGAGGGCTACTGACTCAATGTTATATGTAATAATCCCAATCCCTACTTTTTTGTTACTTAAGATGTAATAATCCCTAATTTATTTACATAATATGTTTTCTTACTTATAAGTATTGCTCCCCGTTTTCATATGTGGTATCACCTCAGTTATATTTTTAGATCATGATATCATTGGGCAAACCCTTAGGGTCGGAAGGATGACCTTTTGACCTGGATGTGACCTTTGACCCGCGCACACAATCGCGGATAATGCGTCCGGATAACACGCGCGCGCTGCGTGGCGGCCCAGTGATACATAGTATCCTCTGCTACCTCTTCTCATTGTTTTGGTATTTAATACTCCTCGTGTTCATATGTAAGTTCTATTTTCTATCACCTCAGTTCTATTTTTAGATCATGACATCAAACCCCTGTTCTATTGTTATTGTCTGCTCTTTTGTCTTTAATTCTCGACAAGTACAGACCCGTCTAGGCAGACTCCCAATAATCAATGAGTTATTGAGTTCACACCTATATAAAGGTCCACGTGTACATCCCTGTTCATTCACCATGGATCAATACGAGAGGACCCTTATCAAGCTGAAAGCGGCATCTATCGCGGCGATATTATTACTCCTCATCCCTCTCATCGTGCTGTCTGCCTTTCGTACGTCCTGTGTAAAGTGCACGCCCTGTATCACATGTTCACCGTGTAATGATCCCCCAGAAACCACAGTGTCTCCACCCTGTTCCTATCCCGATACCCGCGTAATCACCACCATTTCGAACAGAACCCTATGCTCACCTATGCAGCAAGTAGCCATTGATAATCATATTCGAGCTACTGTTTGCTTATATGCCAAGACGCTGAGGGTGGATCTACGCTATTTCCTCAACGGTAAAGCCTCTATTAAAGGACTCGTCCTAACACATACTCAGTGGACCCTCATCAAGGACAGTACCCCTAAAATCGACATCGCCATACAGAATGTTCTAGAAAGCCAGCATAATCTTACATCGCTTGGTCCTTGATCCCTATAAAAGCACATCATTCATCTTTTATCCCCAGTCGTCCAAATGGATCACTACATTATTGTTAGTAGCACAGATTCGTTGTCATACTTCCCAGACAATACACCCTATAAATTTCGCGTTGCCTTGAACACGCGTCTCTGTTTAAGTGATTCCTGGGTGGTTGGTTTAGCGGAATTATTTATCAACAAGCAACCTCAATTCAAATCCAAGTCGTTGTTACTCGTGACTTGTAATATTTGCGGTGAATCCTTTGTAGGCGAGACTAAACTACCTCTCCTACGGACTGTAGATGTGACGAGTGTTTCCAAGAAAGCCATTACTAGGCTATATTCTACGCCACATTATCTCCCCGTAGTACAAAATAGTGTCGACGTTCTCGACATCTATATAAAGACCGAAGATAATCTACCAGCAACCCTTCTGAGTGGTGCAATTACGATCACACTCCACTTGAAAAAACTATGACGAATCGTCATTTGTATGTTCCCGACGTCAAAAAATGGATTCGTTTTTATCAGGATCAAGTCAACTCGGTGCCGTACCCCACATCACAAAGCGGAAGAGGTCTTAGCATCATTCCTATTGAAACGCAAGTGCCACAGAAACGTATAAATATACCACCTATTACGCTAACATCCCCGTCACAACAAGCTGTTGATCAAGCCAAGTCTGAAATCCGTATAAATAAGAAGCGCACCTCATCTCCACCCATTATCTCCCAAGGACAGTCCAAACGTATAAAAAGAACATCACCTCCAAAGAAGCGAAAGATTCAATTTTTCTAGCTACACCATGGCGCTCCTTACTGACAAAGGCTTCCACGAAGGTCAACCCGAGACGTTATCTCTTTTTCAATTACCGCCTTCGCAAACAGCGGTGGAAAATCGTTACATCATTGACGTGAGGCCAACATCCCAATTCAGCGATGGTGCTCCCGTTGAATTTAAGATATCAGGCCAGGGGTTAGATTATCTCGACCTGAAATCTTGTCGTCTCTACGTGAAAGCTAAGGTCGTGCACAGCGATGATACCCCGTTGATTAAGGACGAAAAATGCGGCCCTATCAATCAACTGCTACAGACCATGCGGTCACAAATTGATGTATCTATGCAAGGTAAACTGGTGACGACCATGGACAATGGTTATCCATACAAAGCCTACCTTCAGACCATTCTGAACTTTGGTGAAGACGCTAAAGAAACGCAACTACAGCTTCAACTTTTCGTAGCTGACGAGGGTGTTAATATAGATACCACAAATCCTGCAATAGGTGCAAATGCTGGACTTACAGAGAGACAGAAATTCATCGCCGAGAGTAATGCATTCGAGATGGAAGGAAACCTCATGCAGGACGTGTTTAATCAACACCGCTACCTGCTAAACAACGTTGATGTATACGTGAAGTTGTACCGGTCGTCGCCCCAGTTCATCTTCATGGCAGAAGCCGAGACTCCAGCCTACAAACTCGTTATTGAGGACATCAGCCTGAAAGCTTACAAAATACGCGTCAACCCTGGTGTCATACTCGGACACGCCAAAGCTCTCGAAGACAGTTCCGCGTGTTATCCCTACCAGAGCACGCAGGTTAAGATGATGTCCATATCCGCTGGACAGACCCTCTTCCGCTGGGACAACATGTTCCAGTCCGTTTACCCCAGCAAACTGATCGTTGGTTTCGTATCTTCCAAGGCCGTGGGAGGGGACTATAAAAAGAATCCTCTAAACTTTCATCACTTTAAGCTGACAAATCTAGCGGTAAACATAGACGGTGTCACTTCCCCGGGTCATCAAATAAGGACGAGGTTTGATACCGATCCTTACACCTCGCAGTTCACATCGGCCTACCTCACCTTATTCGACGCTATAGGTCAATCCGGAGAAAACTTTGGAAATGCTATAACCTTGTTGGAGTATCACAACGGCTACACGCTATACTCCTTCAACTTGGACCCTACCTTAGCCTCGAAAGACCACCTGCAGCTGTTGAAACAAGGTAACCTTAGACTGGAAGCGGTCTTCGGAGAACCACTTCCTGAAACCGTGAGCTGTATCACCTACGCGGAGTTCCCAGCCCTAATAGAGGTTGATAAGTCGCGGAACGTCACAGTCAACGCACCATGAATACCAACGAGCTACGCTGCATTATTCGCTCCGATCACACGCTGCACGCTCGCGTCTGCGGGGTGTACCCGGCGGATAAGATTCCAAGCCACGTGACTCTGACACCGGCTGCATATATCGTAAACACAGACCCATCTACTCTTCCCGGTGAACATTGGGTAGTATTCTACTTTTCCCAAGACAGAGGCACATTTTTTGATTCCTTGGGACAATTACCAGAGCATTACGGCCATCGCTTCGCTTCATTTCTCAAAAACAATTGTAAAACTATTTCATTTAATGACAGAGTGCTTCAAGGAGATCAATCATTGACCTGCGGTCATGATTTTGTGAAAGATTGAATGAATGAGTCATTGAATGCATTCACTGATTGTGTAAATCATTGAATGATTCTTTGAATCAGTGAGACAGAGATAATCAATTAACTAAATTATGATATTGTAAAGAAATTTAGTATTAATTAGTATTCATCAAAATACGTCTACATAGTGTAACAAATAGAGATACATTGATTTCACTCATTCAGAATCACCGGGAGATGACGAAAGTTCCTTACAGGATCAACCATAGAATGAATTTAACTAGCTTTATAACACATCCCATCATTAGGACTTTCCGATCGTATCCTTGTATAAAACAAACATTTAAATTCAATGTTCATCGTAACAAAACCCTTTGTCTGTAGTTCTCGACAAGTACAGACACGTCTATGCAGCGCAACAAAGAACCATGAGTCATACTATCGTTAATTCCTCTATATTATTTCTCGACATGTAAACACTTGTCGTAGTGATAATTACTCATCGCTTATAAAAACACGCTATAAGGGATAGTAATAGGATAAACACCGCCTTTTGTGGACGCTTTTTCTTTACACGCTTCCTGCACGCGTGAGCCAGTGACACAGGGCAGGTTGTTGAATTAAACAATGACAGTCACTCCGAATGAAATCTTGTGCACTCCAGTAGGAAGTGGGCACCTTCTTTTAATGCCTTAATAACGACTTTGAGACTATACAACCTTGATTTTCCCATACATGACCACATCCTAGGGTAAATATCATTTTTCTCAGAAGTTCTGTATATTTGATACTCTATTAGTCTCAATCTGTTCCATATATGCTCTATGCAGTAATGATTTACACACAGACAATATATGTCTGTGTGTAAATCATTGAATGTTTTTTAATCAGTGATTTTGTGAAAGATTGAATGAATGAGTCATTGAATGCAATCAATTACAACACATATAAGGGAAGTGGGAAGAGGTGCCGACATACTGACTGCGTCACATGACTTCACAGAATAGTCCTCTGGTTAACCTATTCTAAAGCACATACCAAGAATCTAACAATTCGTGATATGTGTTGTATCTCAGGTACGCTTTTATTGTACCTGTTCATGTGGCTCATGACTCATTCATTCAGTCTTTCACAAATCACTGATTCAAAGAACCATTCAATGAATCAGACAATCTCTGTCTGGTTCAAAGAATCATTGAATGATTTTTATCAGTGATTTTGTGATTGTATCAATCATTTTATAAATGATTTTGTGATTGATTGAATGAATGAGTCATTATGCGGATGCATGATTGTGTAAATCATTGAATGATTCTTTGAATCAGTGAGACAGAGATAATCTCTGTCTCAATGACTCACTAATTCATTCATTCATTTAATCAATCAGTGATTGCATTCAATGACTCATTCATTCAATCTTTCACAAATCACTGATTCATTAAATGAATGAATGAATTAGTGAGTCATTGAGACAGAGATTATCTAAACGGGTGTATCATTGTTTACTCTGTGTAAATTGAGTTACTGTGAGTAAGTGTATATAGACTAATTAACTATCAATCATTGATTACATTCAGTGATTGATTGATTCATTAATTAACTGAATCCTCGAGTAATTGAGACAGTGTCTAAATGATAGATTGAATCTATGTATGCCTAAATTTTAGCCACCAATCAGAGCGCAGCTCTTCTATTGTCTAAAAATATCCATCAATCAGAGGATAACTCTTATACTATCTAATTATATCGACCAGTCAGAGGATAGCTCTTCTATTATCTAAATATATCAACCAATCAGAGGGCAGCTCTTCTATTGTCTAATTATATCGACCAATCAGAGGGCAGCTATAAAAATAGTCACCAATCAGTGGGCAGCTCTAAGAATAGCCACCAATCAGTGGATAGCTCTTCTATTGTCTAAAAATAGTCACCAATCAGAGCGCAGCTTATTTTTAGTTATCCATCACCTTATGCTATAAAAGCGATCACCCATCATATTTTTCTTCATTCAACATGGATTACTCTAAAATCGACTCCTTCTCGGACGTAAATGCCCTAAATGTTTGGGCGACAGAGCGGGGCGCCTATAACGACGTTGCTGTCAACTTACGCCGAATACAACTACTCGCCGATACTATCAGTCGCTCCGTGCCTACGATATCTCATATTCAATGCGATCTTTGCTCTCAAACGTTCACGAATCGAGGAAATATGCTTCGCCATCGACGCAGTCACACCAGTCAACCAATCACATGTTCCACATGTCGAAAATCCTTCACCCGCAAGGATAAACTATTAACTCATCAGCGAATCCATAAGTGGAAAAGGCTTGTTTATGGCGCACATCATAGCAGAGTCAAGCGGATGAGGACAGACCTAGCACCACATCAGACTAAATGTAATTTTTGCGGCATCATCAAACCACTTCTCACCGAAAAACCATTCTGCCACGAATGTTCGACTCAAGGGAGAGAATGCACTGCCTGTCATCGACCACTGCCCGAGAAATATTTCAACTCTCATTCACAGCACTGTGACAGTTGTCATAGGAAACAAGTGGGTGGAGCAAGGCCGGACACATCCGCGCTGGAAGGTACTGTACACACACATTCCATTCCTCCTTCATCCGATGATAATGTGGATGTGTTACTGTTTTTCAAGAACACAGAATCAAAGATTCGTAAGCTCATCACTGCTGACCTCGCTAAACACAGAGGCATCAAATGGTACCTTTCTTTACAAATCCGTATGGTGCGACCGAACAGCGACGGGGATCCTATCTACTCCGAACCCACCTTCCGATGTTCCAATGCTATCATTACTAACCTATCGCAACTAGAATCTCAACTAGCCGAGGCTCTACAGAAAATTCACCATAGTTTCCAGGATTATCAACATGAGGGCAGCTCCTGGCTCATAGATGAAATACTACATCTCGACATCCATATGGCTCAGTACGTTCCTTTTGATGGAAGTAGCTATATTCCCACACCTAAACCTCTAGTTGACAAGAAAGCTCTAGTCAACGTGGAGAATACGGATTCTCTCTGTTTTTTATGGTCTATTTTGGCAGCCCTCCATCCAGTAGAAAAGAACACCAATCGCCCTGAGCGTTATACAGCTTACATGGACGAATTGAATGTTCATGGTCTTACTTTTCCCATGTCACTATCCCAGGTCGGCAAGTTCGAATCCCACAACTCCATTTTCCGTCAACGTATTCGGCTATGAAAGAGAAGTTTTTCCCTTACATATCACGCAACATCGGTTTGACACCCATGTAAATCTGCTTCTCATTACCAAGGAAGATAAAAGACACTTTTGCCTGATTAAGAATATGAGTCGTCTGTTGACCAATCGTACAAAACATAAGTGTAAACAATTCTATTGCAACTATTGCCTGCACGGATTTTCTTCCCAACGCGTGCTTGATGACCATCTCCCTCATTGCTCTCCTCATGGAGCTCAACGGATTAAACTCCCAGAAACACCGGAAGAACAATGGTTATCATTCAAAAATATCAAGAAGCAACTCCGCGTGCCCTTTGTTATCTTTGCCGATTTCGAGTGTTTCACGCGGAAAATACACTCTCAGTCCGGGTTCACCACGAAATACGAACAACACGAACCGTCAGGATTTTGTTATACGGTGGTTAGCAGCTTACCGGCATACAGTACTCCTGCAGTTGTCTACCGTGGTCCAAATGTGGTGGAAACATTTTTGGATCGTCTCATAGAAGAAGATGATCGCATATGCAACATCTTGGAATCCGTCATCCCCATGGAGCTCACTCGAGAGGAACAACATTCCTTCACACAAGCTACGCATTGTCATATTTGCGAGAAAGAACTTCACACCGATCGAGTGCGCGATCATTGCCACTTATCTGGGAGATATCGAGGGCCTGCTCACAATCAGTGTAATTTACAGTACCGCTTCAGAAGATCTACCCGACAGGAGAAGCGGCAGTTTTTCATTCCCGTTATTTTACACAACACACGAGGCTACGATGGTCATCTTATTTGTAGCATCCTGGGAAAATACAAGACCCGAAATATCTCCTGTATTCCGAACAATTTTCAGAAGTATATTTCTTTCTCTCTAGGCAATTTGAGATTTCTGGATTCTCTACAATTTCTCAACGCCTCCCTCGAAACATTAGTTGAAAATCTATCCAAGGATGGTGAAGGCAAGTTCATCCACCTGCTGAGACATTTTTCCTATCCCGAACAGAGGCAGTTATTACTGAGAAAAGGGGTTTTCCCATATGGGTATTTGACAGATGATAGCAAGTTTTCAGACACTCAACTCCCCACCCAAGACGCCCTTTACAACGATCTTAAAGAAGAGCCGATTTCTGACAGTGATTATGCACATGCACGCACGGTATGGTCACAGTTTGATATCCAAACACTAGGTGACTACCATGACCTGTATTTGAAATCGGACGTCCTGTTGCTGGCTGATGTCTTCGAAAACTTTAGGGATATGTGCATGAACTATTATCATCTGGATCCTGCCCATTACTACACCTCTCCAGGACTCTCTTGGGATGCCATGTTGAAAATGACCGGCGTTCGTCTACAGCTCCTGGATGACATCGATATGTACCTCATGATAGAAAAGGGTATTCGTGGAGGGATATCCATGATCTCCAACAGGTATAGCAAAGCGAACAACCCATACCTCGTCGACTACAACCCCCTCCTACCCAACAATTACATCCTCTACCTCGACGCTAACAATCTTTATGGATGAGCCATGTCGCAGTCCTTACCCCTGCGTGAGTTTAGGTGGTTGAATGAACAAGAAAAGACGTCTTTCAACGTTCAAACTATCGCTGATGATGCGGAAAAGGGGTACATTTTGGAGGTGGACCTGATATATACAGCAGCCCTACACGAGACACATAGCGATTATCCGCTTTGTCCAGAACGCATGTCAGTGACGGATGAGATGCTCTCGCCATATTCTCTTAAGCTGAAGGAGGAGTTACAGCTGAAAGGTCGACCTATTGAGAAACTCATCTCAAACCTTCACGACAAAATTCAATACACCATCCACTACCGAGATTTGAAATTTTGTCTCAGTCAGGGTATGCAGCTGACAAAGATACACCGCGTCGTGGAATTCACACAAGCCGCCTGGTTACAACCCTACATCCAGTTCAATACTGAAAGACGTAAAGAGGCAAGAAATCAGTTCGAGACCGAGTTATTCAAGCTGATGAACAACAGGTAAGCTTTTTTTTTCCAATCACTATCTATGTGTATTACTAATTATTTTCACTTTAAAACGCTATTTGTGTGGACTCTGAATAACTAATGTATCTTTCTGTCTTCAGTGTGTTTGGAAAGACGTTGGAGAACGTTCGAAAACGGATCAACGTTCAACTGGTACACTCCAAGCAGAGACTCAAAAGAATGATCGCCAAGCCTTCCTTTCACAGTTTCAAGATTTTCAACGAGGATTTGGTAGCCGTTCATTTGAAGACAATCAAACTGAAATTGAACAGGCCTATATACGCTGGTTTTGCCATTCTAGATCTCTCAAAACTTCTCATGTTTGATTTTCACTATAATCACATCAAGCCAGAATACGGTTCTAAAGCTAAGCTCCTCTTTTCCGACACGGATAGTTTCTGCTATGACATTCAAACACAAAATATTTACAACGACATGGCACAACACATCTCCATGTTCGATACCAGCAACTATCAGCGAGATCATCCCCTTTACACGGCAGCCAATGCCAAAGTACTGGGGAAGATGAAAGATGAATGTGGAGGTCTTCCCATCGAGGAGTTTGTTGGGCTTCGGCCGAAAATGTATAGTTTACTTTACAACGAGGAAGAGAAGAAAACGGCGAAAGGCATTACCAAGTATGCTATCAAGAAAAAATTACGACATGCCATGTACAAAGAATGTTTATTCAATCGAAAAAGTGTCCGTACAACCATGAATCAAATTAGAAGCATAGATCACCATCTCTACAGTATGACTGTTAACAAACAAAGCCTCTGTCCCTTTGATGACAAGCGCTATATTTTGAACGATGGTGTACATACCGTAGCACATGGCTACACTCAACCATGAAACGTGTAAATATGTATAAATCAACAACATTGTTGTGTATTATATGTTACGTATAAGAATAAACGATATTATTCATCATCATGTAATGGAATAAAAGACCCCCTTGTGTATCAATATGGGTACAGTCACAAATAATAATTATTTACATGTTACGTATTGGAATAAAAGACATTAAGCATCCTCTCGTGTTTTACATAAATCTTTGAATAGGTGCCATCTCAGTTTGATGCTCTGCGTCATCGCCTCAGCAAAGTCCATATTATGT